>JAUTBZ010197643.1:0-21580 GCA_032361785.1 Lepetodrilus galriftensis | reverse complement strand
TTGTCTATCAGTGGACTATAGGGGGTTGCATTGGATATGTGTCTACCAAACAGCGGTGGAAAGGTTTTTGGAAGTACCAACATGATTTTATGTATGTCAAGTGAATGTATTTTGCAGTTGTAGCTAAGAACTAGTCCCAAAACGACCAAAAATATCTGTGATATTATGCCTTTAAGTAAGGCCTATATGATAACATATTCATATTACACCGTATGTATTCAACAGTGTTATACTTTATGTATTTCATTTTCTACTGAGAACAATTGTCATTGTTTATCCTTTAATTCAAGTTCCAAACATTATCTGAGACAAAACCAGGAATTATCCAGTTTGTATGATCTCATGTCACTGTTTGTTCACAGATGTGGAACATGGATGTCACCCAGTTTATTGTTAGTTTTAGATTTAACATGGATCAAATGTAATTACTTGGATATTCTGTAATGTATAAATGTGAAGGTGAATAACAAATATTATTGTTACGGAACAATTCAAAAAGATTTGTCATCTTTGTTATCCCAATAAATGAATATGTAGCAAGACACATGGCAATTCTGAATTAACAGAAACATGAAATCATTAAGACATTTTTCACTTTCATTTACTAAAGCTAAGATTTTAACGAAAGAAGTTTGCTATTTGTAGGCAACATTTCTAAGTTACTTGTGATGTAAATATTTATATTTGGATACATGTACATTTTGATCAAGTTTGAAGAATGCTGAATTTACTTATTTACTTGTAGCTACTTGACTCAGTGTCGTCCTATATGAAATCATGTTGTATACTAACTGTGTTCCACCCCTCATACTAGCGAGGTAGCTACCACCGAAAAAGCTCAATTAAAATTTTTTTAAATCTTCAAATACTGAATTAAAAATATATATATCTGAATCAGAACAGAACCATAATATTGATAATCAAAAAAACATATTTCTGACACAGACCCTGTTTGCTATCCCTAATTTAATTTTAAAAATCTTCAAATACTGAATAATAATATATCTGAATTTAGAAAAGAGCTATAATATTGATCATCAAAAACCATATTTCTGACACAGATCTTGTTTGCTATCTCCCCAGGGTACCCGAATGAGACAATACTTTTCATCATCGTTCCCGTCGGTATCGTTGTGTTACTCATCGCTACTGCTGTCATTATCGCTTGTGTCCGTCGAAGAAAGATTACCAAAACGGTAAGTGTGTACTGATGTAAACCTCCATTTTGCTTCCATGGTAGCTTATTCTTTTACCCATAAATATAATTTTTATACGCCATATAAATCATACACAAATATTTTATTTTAAAGGCTTTAGTTTTAGAAAATTTGTTTCCTAATAAATTGGTAATAATTGATATCTTTGGATTACTTTTTCTTATTGGTGTTAAGATTACTTGTTCAATTTGAAGAAACGTTACCACAATTTAGTGTGTGAACATTATTTACACATACCTAAGTATATAATTATTACATGTCATTTTGCAGCAATCCCAGGTGAACCAGAACCCGGATCTCTGGGTGAACACTCAGCCTGAAATATCTCTGGTACCCACTCCCCAGTCCGTTATAGAATCACATGCAATCATCACTCCTGGATTCAAACCTGGTAGGAAGGGCAGCACCACTATGCTAATGATCCCTATATTACACGGTGACAAATACTATCAATGCTTTTATAATAGTTTTACAGCTAGAGATGTGAATTTTGGGTATTTCTTGTGTGGCCAAGAAATCAGATTGTTGGCCATCTTGAAATCCAAAATGGTTGACATTGAAATTATAATAATTAGTGTTTTGACAGGGGATTGGGGATACATGATCATAAGACTGTTTCCAGTGGATCTGGAAATCCAAAATGTCCAAACTAAAATAATAATTAATATTTTGACTAATACACACATTGGATTAGTTGTACATGATACAAGACTGTTTCCAATTGTTCAACTGATGGTGGCCATCTTGAAGTCCAAAATGTCTGACATTGAAACTAAAATTATTATTTTCCAACAATCTAACTGATAGTGGCCATCTTGAAATCCAAAATGTCCAAACTAAAATAATAATTAATATTTTGACTATTACTCACTTTGGATCAGTTGTACTTGATACAAGACTGTTTCCAATTGTTCAACTGATAGTGGCCATCTTGAAGTCCAAAATGTCCGATATCTTTAGTAATTATTCCAAAATGTCCGATATCTTTAGTAATTATTTTTCCGTGACTACAGGTGACAGGCTGTACGAGGTGGTGTACGGGTTCTCTGCTCAGCTGGATGGTCAGATGACGCTGGTGGAGAAGGAGCTGGTGACTGTCACGGAGAAGGCGGACAACGGATGGTGGAGAGGGACGTCCCAGGTCGGAGACAAGTCCGGCTGGTTCCCGGAGTGCTATGTGGAGGAGGTGAAGGCAGGTGAGGGACCTCCACTGACCACTTAACTGATGACCCTCAACTGACTTCAAATGGCCCATTAACTGACCCATTAACTGACTCATTATCTGATCCTCAAACTGTTTCCTTAACTGACCTTCAAACTCTTAAACTGACCCATTAACTGACCTTCAAACTGACCCCTTAACTGACCTTCAAGCTCTTAAACTCACCCTCAACTGGCCATTTAACTGACTTCAAATGACCCGTTAACTGACCCATTAACCGACTTATCTGATCCTCAAACTGATCTTCAAACTCTCAAGCTGACCCCAAATTACCATTTTACTGACCCCTTAACTGATCTTCAAACTCTCAAACTGATCCCTTAACCTTCAAACTCTCAAACTGACCCCAAATTATCCTTAACTGACCTCTTGACCCTCAAACTAATCTTTTTGAGTACAATTTGCATGCTCAGTTTTGTTCACAAATCCCTATAAAAAATTTGGGCTTGAGCAACGAAAGCACACTGAAAATATTTCATATCCCGGCTGCCAGATACAGTCGGTATATCACACGCGTCTATTACTGCGATGTATTCTGGTAACGTGTATTGCAGACAAGGATGAGGGAACACAGTCCGTGTCCAAGGGGAAGTCGCGTGTCAGTTCCTTCATGCTGAGGAAGAGAGAGAGGAATCGGAGAAGATCGGCTGCGGCCGTTTCCCCTGTAGAACTGAGGCCAGACCAGATGGTGAGCTTTCCTTCACATACCTTCTATCATTCCATAACAACATTAGTATAACATGTACCGTAATTACTCTAATAATTCGAACAGGAACAAATAATTAAATTTGGAGCCGTTCGAATTATTAGAAAAATACGAAAAATGGAAAATTGTAGCAGTAGTTAAAAACAGTTGCTGCAAGTTCTCCTCCCATAATATACAGATCATTAAATTACAATAACAATAATAATAAAAAAAGAGTACCCCAAACCATAAAGATGGGGTAGACACAATTACTAAGTCATCCTAAAGAAGGCGATGGGGCCGAAATGTTGAGATAATATGGACATCTTAAACGCAATAATATTAATATTAATATTAATAATAATAATAATAATAATAATAATAATAATAAGCATGCATATTTTGTGCCAAATTCATTCTCGAAAGCTTGCTCATAGCGCTTCAGTCAATGAACCAATCACTCATTTCACCTTCTCAACTCCCTGGGGAGTATGCAATGCAAACCATCATTTAAAGCACTAGGTTTACATTGACAGTTCCATCTCATCCTACCAGGTGTACAGAATAGCGTACCAACTCACTTATTCTATATAGGCGCTGCAAGTGGGTCGAATTCTATTTATAGACGTACCCAGTTTACTGATTTTGGTGATAAGTGTGTAGGTGAAATGTGCATGATTATTGTCTTTTTTACGTACCTTTGCGTCGCCTCACGATTTATTACCTGTGAACCATGCTGTACAACATAATTCATCTATGAATCGAACAGAAATTTAAGGATATGTTGTATTAATATTTTCTTTGGATTTGTAGTCACTATAAGACATAGACTTCTGTTAGCTTATCAGCGGAATTCCTAGTTTTAAATGATACTCTTCGAAATTTGATGACGCACTTGCAGCTGCTATTGACCCTCTGGTTATTTGAGGATAACGCTATTTTGACAGGACGCGAGCCTATCCTGGTGCTGTCCAGTAGCACTGAGATCCGCACATACGGTCTGCGGATGGAGATGTACGACGTCATTCACCAACAGGACCTCCAGATGATCCGTGACATTGGTCAGTACTTGCTGGACACGCCTTGTTTGTCATCAGTACTTGCTGGACACGCCTTGTTTGTCGTCAGTACTTGCTGGACACGCCTTGTTTGTCCATTTGTGGCCAGTTTGTGTGTGTAGCCCAGATATTGGCTGAATTTGATGTCTAGTAGTTGGGTGTGTGTTTGGATTGGTATAGATCTCATAACACTGGCATCTATCAGATGCATGCTGTGAAATTATCTCTGAAATCTGGGATTCTATGATCGTTGTGTATTGGGTGAAAGATTCCTGCGGAGACGTAAAACAGTAACTCGCTCGTATAATAGGGAAATGCTGGCTGTGTGGAGCCTATTCTAATGAAACAAACAAGTGACCATTTAAATTTTTTATTTCTTGCATCGATCTAATGATTCTCTTTATTTGTTTCTTGCATAGATCTAATGTTTTTTGTCGTACATGCTATTTTCTTGTAGCAGAACATTGCACGGTTGTGGTGTGAAATTGGCAAACAATGGTCTTTCCAATGTGAATAAAGTACAAAAATATTGGTTGTATTCTTTAGCTGTTGACAGTCACAACCGAAAGATCTTCTGGACCGATGAGCACACAAACACTGTCAACGTGATTGATGCGACCGGATACAATCATAGAAATCTCATTGCTCACGGTATTGTCATGTTTTAACATTGTTATTTATATTTATATTTTTGATTTATAATTTATATTACAGTATTACCAAGTCACATGTAGCTTTTTGAATTCTGTGTATTATTTCTCGAAGCTATCGTATCTACTACTAGACCACAAAGACTCTTGTGATGATCTCCAATACTTGCGGATATGGTCTCCTAGTAGATATGAGCTTCCCTCCTGGGATGTAATAAACCATCGTAGATTGAAATGCACTGGGGCAATAAATGGTTCGCTCTTCTCCCCGACAACTCAGGTCTGAAGTCTCCGCATGGGCTGTCATACGACTGGGTCAACCAGCTGCTGTATGTGGTGGACGTCGGTCGGCGGTCGATCCTTGCATGCGTCTCTGATGGCCGACACTGCACTACCGTCCTCTCCAACCTCACCGCGCCACGCGACATCGTGGTGGAACCGCTCTCCAGGTACCATCTCCACATCACCATTACAACATACATTATAACCATGATGGGATTCCATGTCGTGATGCTGAACCTAGAAGCTATTGTTTCGAGTTGATGCACATATTTCCATTTAAAACCTAGTAGATTTATTGCCCTTGGGTGTGTTGCGTAACTGTACTAGGCACTTTGCGGTCTGCACCACCTCGCAAGCAAGTATAGATGGCACAGTGGTCTGGCACACTCCAAACACTGTACTGAGGTGAAAGGAATGTACCCCTGTTGTGTTACAGCAAGGTTTACTGGACAGATGTGTCGAGCACTCCCGGGATCTGGGTGAGCGATAGCGACGGCGGCAATGCGAGGATGATCGCACGCGAAGGGCTGACGACTCCCCAGGACCTGATCATAGACTACACTACGGGATGTCTGTACTGGATCGACGCCCAGCCTCACAACCACCGCATAGAGAAGCTGTGTCTGGAGGGAGGGGCAACCAAGGAGGTAACGGCAGAAAACTAAATATAATAAATAAAAAAATAAAAAAATAAAATGAAAAATAAAAAATCCCCAGTATTTATTGTCATCAGAAAAAGTGTCGTAAATTTAATATTCACCAAGTATGCTTCCTTTGACTCCATATTCACTCGTTCCTTTGACAACTCGTTCCTTTGTTGTAAGTGCTATGCACACACCATCTCCGTCCGAAAATACAATTGTCACGTATAGGTGAACAATTTGCACTGCAATATAAAACAATAATAATAATAATAAAATTAATTAAAAAATAAAAGTAATAGTAATAATAGTACTACTACTAATAATAACAATAATACATTTTTTTATATAAAAATTATAATTATAAAAATAAAATGGACATTTATATAGTGCCAAACTCTAAACCATAAAGGTACACTAATATCGCTTACATAGGTAAAAATGGTAATAACTGCTCGCTCCCAAAATATAAATATATTTTTTTATTCATCCCCTGTTCTGCGATGCTTCTCTCGCTCCCAGATTGTGCTGGCCCACAACATCCACAACCCGCGGGCTCTGAGCATACTGGAGGACGAGATCTACTGGCTGAACCACGGCCAGGTGGTGCGCGAGGACAAGTTCGGCGGGGTGGCGCGAGAAGTGGTCCTGTCGGGCATGCAGGACATCACCCACATGACCGTCCTGCATCCTGCTCTTGAGCCAGAACAGGACAAGGATGCCATCGGTAAGCATGGTCATCGCAAATGGGTGAAAGATTCCCGCAGCGACATTAAAACTCCATATTCACGGTAAGAATGACAACTGGGCGCTGTTTAGTGGCGATGTAGGCGATTTAGTTATTTCTGTTTTATTGTATTTCAAGGTTCCACTTAGGTTTCAATTTTTGAAAGTCCCGGGGATTCATTTTATCAAAATTTTTATTAATAAAAGTGCGTTCAAACTTACAATTTTTGCGTATGGGACTCAGGATTGCGCGTTCAGAGAAACCCTGGTATTTATATTTTACTTGTTTTTAATTTGCTATTATTATTGATATTAATAATAATCTCTTGCCACAGACTGCCATGGAAGGTGCAGCCACATCTGTTTGCCGAGTCCGCGCTACGGTTACGAGTGCGCGTGTCCCACGGACCTGAAACTAGCAGGAGATGATGTGCAGTGCATCCGTGAGTTTTTCTGGGAATCCGTGGAATTGTTTCCTGTATTGCAGGTTGTTTATTTGTGCACAATTCATCACGACTTGCAATGACTAATGCTACTGTATTCTCCAGTGATATTATTAATGTTACATTTTATTCACACCCCTCATTTAAAAAAATATATATTCCAATATAATAAACTTTTACATCCTGTGAAACAGTTGTCGCAAATTGGTAAAAGATTCCCGCAGTGACGTTACCCATAATCTCTCGCTCACTCTGAAAACAAATTTAAGTTAAACTTTGCATCTGATGCCCCATACCAATCTTTCGAAATGGAATGAGTTTGAGACATTTTTACAGCTTAGATTTCTCCCATAGACTCAATGCTGCAACTTCGAGTCAAATCTCATTTGGTGAAAGGATGAAATCTCAACTGAGAAAAAATCGCAAACTCGTGTAAGTTTGTTTCGAGAAATCAGAGCCTAGGGGTTTGTTCTCTAAACATTCTTACGTACCTATTAGCCTAAGAACAGTTTGTAGCTTTACTATAAGAATCGTTGAGAACTGTTAATCTGTTCTAAAGAACGTTTTGAGAATAGGTCCCATGTAAAACAAGCAAAGATACCGCATTCCGACTCTCGTTTCCACGCTAGGAGACAGTTCGTCCACATACATCCTTGTCGGCGACCACACCAGTCTGTTCGAGTTCTCCGTCAGTCACGTGGGCAATGAGGCCTTCAAACCCGAGGACGTGGGTTACATCACTAACATGTACCTCCTGGACTACGACCCCGTCGGCGACGTCGTGGTGTTCTCGGACAGGGACAACCTGATGAGGCCCATCATCTGCAGCGCCAAGATCGGCGGTGATGGAACGACGACACGGTGAGGCTTGTCCCTGGAAGTGATCGCTCAGGGTGGAAATTATTTAAATTAAAAAAGATGGAAATATATTAAGAATAAATCATTGTAATTTTCAGATAAAAAATGGTTAAAATACAATAGGAACCATAATTTTTGTGATCACTAGGTAGAAGCATCCTTGCACCACAGGGGTCATTCATTTCGTTCAGGACTCGTTTCTTGTGGTACCCCTGACACACATGATGCACATCTAGAGTGAAACTTGCACAAGTCAAAAAAAGATTCTTGAAAATATAACTAACAAAAACTAATAATAAATTAAATAATTAGGAAAGACCAAAACAATAAAATTACAAGAAAAATCAAATTAATATGAAATTGAATTTAAATGAAATTGTTTGTATTATAGAGAATTAAATTGCTAATTATAGATAATTAAATTGCTAAGATCTACATCTTGTACATGGCAGCACAGGAAAAGTAACGCTGGTGGAGGGGGACATCCGCAGTGTGGAGGGTCTGGCTGTGGATTCGGTGGGGCGCAACGTCTTCTGGGTGGATTCGCTGAAGGTGAGCTCAAGGCCACATCTCGATGATGTGGGCGTCAATCTCTCCAAGGAACGAGTATGTGCATTTTTCAATAGTCGCACAGTGTAACTGAGCATGCGTTTGATATAAAGAACAGCCAGAAAGGAGCACTACCTTGCTGTTTATGAAGAGAATATTATGTAGACTACGTGTGTTTTACAGAAAACCATAGAGGTGGCTCGTCTAGATGGAACATCGCGTGGTATTGTCACGGACCAGGCCTTGCTGGAACCTCACGGTCTGGCGCTGCACGTCGCTGATGGGTCGGTTACTTTCAACAACATTAATTACAGCTTTTGTGAAATGTTTCGCAACTAGTTTGTACAAGATGCAATGTAAATATTAACTTAACTTTAGTTGCGGAAAATGATTTCAACTAATTTTGTAGATGTTGAGCAATGTGAATGTATGCAGCATTGTGAATTTTAGTTTCATACTTGTACATCCATTTCCCAAAAGCACATTTGAGCAGTTATAAACATTAACTGCATTGTAAATAATGCGAGTGGACCGTTTTTCAACATTTTTGTACGTTTTAATTTTTATATTAAAGTTAATATTTGTAAGCTTTGTAAATATAATGTCGCGTATATGTGAAAGATTCCCACCATGACGTGAAACAAAATAACTTAAATATTATATGAATAGTAAGATGTATGGGAAAGATGAGCAAGTGGACAATTATATTTCCTATTGAAATAAATATTTAGTAAATATTCACACTAGACCTAGAAAATATTTATTGTACCTCGAACATATTCACCCTGGACCTCAAAACATATTGACACTTGACCTCCTGTCCTCAGACTGCTGTTCTACTCTGACTGGGGCGAGTCTCCACACATCCAGCGCTGCGACATGGACGCCACCAACTGCTTCATCGTGGTGGAGACGCGCATACGCCAGCCCAACTGTCTGACCATCAGCGCGGACCGCCTATACTGGAGCGACATGAGGCTGGAAGAGGTCTTCTCCGTTTTGATCGACGGCTCCGACCGCAGAACTGTACGGTCAGTATTCACATTCTGTGTGGTCGGTATTTGTTGTGGGTTTCCTCCTGCCTTAATTGGCAAGTCGTGGTACAAGTGGAAGAATATTAAAAACGACTAAACTCCAATTTAAAAAAGGTGTACTGCAGGTGCTCAGTATTCTGTGTTGTCGCAAATGGGCGAAAGATTCCCGCAACGACGTTAAAACTCCATATTCACTCACTCGCAGTATTCTGTGCAGTTAGTATATACCGCTGCGACAAAGCATTAAAACGTTGTGTTTTTTTATCGAACCCAGAAATCAATTTGTATGTGATTTCAGGTTTGTCACTGGCGTCGTAACGCTGCTCGTAGATGGAAACTCAATGTTCTGGACCGACGGCAGCAACGCTGTACACATGCTGAACACCAACGAGAAATACGGCCAGACGCATTACCATAGCAACCGCGAAGAGCTGGTCGGCATGGCCTTCGTCGACTCCAGGAAGAAAACAGGTTGGATATATACACGAAATGATGGTCACGAGTGTAGTGGTATCAAACATGTAATCCATGTTGTGGCCGACCAATGAAAACTTTCAAAAGAAAATCGTCGCAAATGGGTGAAAGATTTCCGCGGCGACATTAAATTCCATATTCACTCGCTCATAAGAAACTGAACAATAATCACATGACTGCACATAGAATGTAAAGAATGAAAAAATACATTATTCATCATTAACCATAGATCAGCGTCATAGTCTGCATCAAGTTGGACATATCCAACATGTACTCAATAAATTTATCGGCCAGTAACCTTTTTGAACTGATAATTATATTTTAACAATGAAGAAGAATGGCACCAGATTCCTCAAATGGAATTTAGTGAGAAAAATTCCCCAGAAAATATCTGACGGTCCTTAATTTATTTTGTTGAGCATCGTATTAAATCTGTTTGTAGATAACTAATGTAATTGTCCGTGTTTGTTCCAGTTAAGAACGGGTGCAGTGATAACAATGCTGGGTGCTCGCACATCTGCCTGGCGAAGGAGATTGGCGCCACCTGTATTTGTCCGAGCGACCTGTCGCTCGGCTCCGATCAGAAAACATGTTATGGTAAAACATTTCATCTGTCGTTTTTGTTGGGCATAGGGGAAAGATTCACATTTCATCTTCTGTCAATGTCGTGTGTGGGTGAACAATTGTGTTGGAAGATTCTCTCATTGTTGCTTGTAGGTTTCCTGCAACATTTAGCGTTACACATGTTGCAGGTTTCCTTCTGCTCTAAACCGACGAGCAGCTCTAAACCCCAATACAAATATTTTTTATATATTCTCACTTCCAACAAAAAGTAGTAAATCATGGGAATATGCAGATCAAAACATCTTTAAAAAATATTAAGCAGTAAATCATGGCCCCTAAATGTTTGTTTACCATTATGGCTAGCATAGTTATGTACGAGGTGTAAGGTGCGAGGTTTCTATTTCAGAACTGGCCTGCGGTACTGGTTCGTTCCAATGTGCGCCCAGCAATCGATGTCTGCCTGACGACTCTCGGTGTGACGGTATAATGGACTGCCCAGATGGATCTGACGAAGAAAGTTGTGAAAGTAAATAATATGCCCAAAACGTTTAGTGCCACGTTGTTTGTGCTTCAGGTAATCGTCGCAAATGGGTGAGAGATTCCTGCAGCAACGTTAAACTGCATATTCACTCACTTGTGCTTCAGGTTATGGTAAACGACTAAGACATTGATGCAATCGACGATAGAGCAGTGCAGTAGAACGGTAGGGCTCTGAGCCAAAGGTCCTGAGTTCGAATACCACCCCAGTGGCCTGGCATCAATGTTCGTAAAAGTTGCATTTCTGATGTGATATTAGGACGCGGTGTCTGTAGAGTATCAATGCAGATATCATCCTTGATCTGTCGGTACCAGCCTATGCTTTGCGCTATGGATGTTATGGGTTTCCTCCTGTCCTAAACTGACAGATCATGATATTAGTGAAAATCTAGAAACCGACGAAGCCACAATTAAAGACTCGAAAGGTTTTTGTAATCTATGAGCCTGTACTCTTCTCTTTACTTCCATCAGTGACGTGTCAGTCCGACGAGTTCCAGTGTGTGACTGGGGTCTGCATCTCCGCCACCTTCCGCTGTGACTGCGAGGCCGACTGTGTGGACGGCGAAGACGAGCTGGGATGTACCGGTGAGACATCCTCTAACACACGGGGCACAGCAACTCCTTATATACGCTACTGGCTGCAAGGCAGAATTTATACACTACTGGTTCCCAAGTCAGACTTTCTACTGATTTACTGATTAATTTTAGTTAGTGAAGTTGTGGAGATTTAGTTACGGTGTAAGTGAAATCTTGAAATCGGCTCAAAAACCGAATTTGAGAAAGAAAGAAAAAAATTAGCAGAATTTCTGCGGTAACATGTGCATATTTTATGAGAGAAGTTTTACTGGCAAGTTTTAATAACTCCATACCTACTTTAGACTGCCACTGCGGCCCCGGACTGTTCAAGTGCGACAACAACCACTGTATTCTGGAGCTGGACATCTGCAACCGCTTCCCCGACTGCCACGACGGCAGTGACGAACACAACTGCTCCGCGACGTGCTCCGACTCCCAGTACCAGTGCTCTGATCTCAGCTGCATCCCGGAGACGTGGAGGTGCGACGGCCATGACGACTGTCCCGACGGCAAGGACGAGGACTGCGGTACGTTCGCGCATGATGCAGTCCGGTTCACGTCATATGTTAGCTTGCGGTACAATGAACAATTAAGATTGGCTATTCTGTCTATTCTGAAAATTCTTTCTTCACGCACAGGTGAAATATTACCACTGCAACGTAAAACACTAATTATTAATTCTGAAAGTTATTGGAAATATGCAAATGTTGCATTTTATTTTTTTATTATTATTTTGTTCATTCTTGTTGCATTCTTTTTGCATTCTTGTTCCATTCTTATCATGTAGCGGTAAATAATCCCTGTTGCGATGTAAAACAATCTTGTTGGATTGCATTGTTGAATTTAGTTTCAATATTTGCAGTGTTTTATTATATTTCTATGGTTGATTTACCCCCAAATGTTTGCAGTGTGCACAGTGTCTCAGTTCAAGTGTGCGGACGGCAGATGTATCGACGCAAACGGCGTGTGCGATGGCTATGCTGACTGTCATGACGACTCTGACGAACAAGAGCACTGCGATGGTACGCCTATGTTGTGTTGAAGGCTGGGTGGCAGCACTGGCTGATTGTTTAATCTGACACAAAATGTTCCTAGTTTGAATCCACATGTGGAAAAGGCATTCACCTTGTCCTGTCTCGTCATCTATTGGTGAAAGATTCCCACTGATGTAAAACGAGAGAAAAAAACAACTGAAACTACTTGCCCTTTAACCTTAAACTCTCGTATATGTCCTGTAGGATGCGCCATCGGATACCTGAAGTGCACCGGATCTGAAGGAACCAAGTGCGTGCCACCATTTGCAAAGTGTGACGACATCTGGGACTGTCAGTATGGAGAAGATGAGCTAGACTGCCATTGTAAGTGTACGATATTCGATTCCAAGTACCATTCCACAGTGCCGCCTTTGTGGTGCATAGTGGTTAGAGAACTAGGGCGGAGAGAAGTTGGGCAGGTGGTAGTGCATTGGTTTGAACATTGGACTTCGGAGCCAAAGGTTCCCGGTTCAAATCCTGCCCCGGGAGCCTTGTAATAATGTTCGCCGTCTGTAAAGTGGCAATGGAGTTATCATCCTTGATCTTGTCGGAACCAGCTGGTGCTCGCAGGTTTACTGCAATATTCAAAGCTATGGATGTTGTGGTTTTCCTCCTGCCCTAAACTGACAGCGTCAAAACAACTAGAAACCCCAATACAAAAACTAAAAAAAACACCCGGAGAGCAGTAGGTTGAGACATGTGGTTTTAAACACACCTGTCCATTAAGAGATCGTACATGTAGCGTGATTAACCAATTATTCACTTCTTCCAGTAATTAACAAATTAAACCGTTCTTTCAGTATGTTAACCCATTAAGCTCTACCTGCAGTGGAGTGCCGTGACGACGAGTTCCTGTGCGACTCTCAGGACACGTGCATCCCGCGCTACAAGCAGTGTAACGGAGTGTGGGACTGCCCGGATGGCTCCGACGAGCTTCCACAGGACTGCAGGACAGGTAGGATTGGACAGCTGTCCACAGGACATACTGCTACATTTTATACCTCTGCGATTTAAAGCGTCGATTAAAATGGTATCGGATTAATATTCTGCTCGCATTAATTTCATGATTTACACAATTGCAATTCTATTTGACAAAGATGTATAAATTGTACGGTATTCATTCATTCATCTACAGGAGGCTGTATGGAGCCAGGCATGTTCAAGTGTCTGAGTGGGGAATGTCTGCCGGAGGAAGCCCGGTGCAACTCCAGGAATGACTGCGCAGATGGATCGGATGAGACAGACTTGTGTAGTAAGTTTTCGGAACCATCGCACAGTGGTTGCCAGAGTTGAATCGCACATTGGACAATAATCTGTAGTTATTAACCCTCTCCCTGCTGGATTAAACACAAACACTGCTCTTTAGGGCATCTGCAGTTGCCTCCAGCATGGAGAGTGTTAAGCTTGTATAATAACAAAGAATGTATGTCTGCCTCACTCGTGCTCGGTGTCAACACAATGATCACTTTGAATATCGTCAATACGTGTTTCTGCCCACATTAATTTGAACTTTGTCCCCTCAAACAATGCATGTTTCTGCTCGCAGGTAAATCCTGCCAGTACGCGCAAATCGGATGTAGCCACAACTGTACCGTGACCAACATGGGGCCTCAGTGCATCTGTCGCCAAGGTTACATGCTCGCCGAGGACAACCGGAGTTGTGAGGGTGAGAACTTGCAGAATAAACCTCCCTATCTCGACCTCTTTCTAGAATAACAAGTTTTACATCCGACTATGCTCATTAATGTTAACATTTCGGAATCCTTGATTGTCACAAATGGGTGAAAGATTCCTGCATTGTAAATCTTGTTCATTACCAATGGAGAATGTGTAGGGTAAATTTGCTTGATGCAATGTCTGTTTATAGTATATTTATTTTCTTGGTTTTATCCATACCAGCATGTGTTTTTGGTACTACTTCCAACCCTAGCTCCTGTGACGTAAAACAATAATTCATTCGTTCCAATCCTTGAAGGTTGCGTATGGGTGAAAAGTTACCAATTTGTGGCGTAAAGCTTTAGTGGTGTATCTTTCAAAGTGTCTAGTGACTTTCTGACAAATCAAACGCTGTCGGATCTCCTCACAACAATCGTAAAAAATTAAATTGGATTTCAAATTTCAAATTCATCAAATAGACTTGCATTCAAAATTCAAGAGTTTTAATACCTGTTGGTGCTCAAAATTAATTCTAAAATACTTGTAATTCTTCAGACATTTGTTTCAATACCTGTTGGTCCTCAAAATTAACTATAAAATACTTGTAATTCTTCAGACATTGACGAGTGCCAGTACATGAACGGCGTATGTGGACAGATGTGTCAGAACATCAAGGGAGGCTACTCTTGCCAGTGTCGGGAAGGATACCAGCGGGCTGTGGATGGACACACTTGCAAGGCAGAGGGTAAGATTGTGGGTAAAAATCCTACAAAACACTACAGAGTCCAAACCCATAATGAAAAGATTACGTATGCTGGCTGAATGGCTTCCATAGCGCTACCTAGAAAAGTAGTGTAGGCTGCAAGCACCAGGTTTTTGTTTTCATTTCTTTTTCATGAATTTTAATTCATTAAGAGTAATTTCCTAATATTGTAATGTCAATATATTTGTTGTATCTTTCCAGGAGAGCGGCCATACTTGTTGGTTTCTGATGAGCACGGCATCAACAAACTGAACCTGATTACGAAGACGCTGGAGTTTACAATCAAGATGGCCGCTCCGCCAATGTTTCTGGATGTACTAACAGCGCCCAATTATACAGTTTTCTTCTGGTCTAGTAAAAAAGTGAGACATATGTTTAAAATGTTATGTTTCTCGCTGCGACATAAGCAATAAATCAATACTTAAGTTGACACATAAGGAAGATAGGATTCCCTTCCGTGACGTTACACAAGAAATCCCACCAACAAATATATCGTAACCAATTTAAACAGAAAATAAGGAAGTATTTTCTTATGGAAAATTCAGAACACTGCGAAAAATGGTGTAATAGAAGATGCTCTTACTGGGGATCGTCGCAAATGGGTGAAAGATTCCCGCAGCGACGTTAAACTCCATATTCACTCACTCACTCTTACTGGGGCTTACTCCTTTCTAGCTGTTCTGTCTGTACTTTCTGTTCCAAGACATGCGCAGTTACAAAGGATCAACACCGCACAATGTCTCGGACAGAAAGTACAGGTAGAATGGAGCAAGCCCCAGGTCTCTGCCAGCAGGGGTTACTCCTTTGGCTCAGTAGGTAGTGTTGGACTCGCAATCCAGCAACTCTGGTTCAAATCCCAGGATCGGCAGTGGTCTGTTTCAATATCATTACACCCAATTCAAACTGCAAATAATATTGTCTTTTGTTCTGTTCAGTTTCAGGACGGGCACAACGTGTCGATGATCCAGACGACGCTGGGAGATGCGCGGTCAAATGAGTCGAGTTTCACGACGGTGGCGTCGACTACGACGGCAGTGGTAACAGGTCTCGCAGTGGACTGGCTCGGCAGGAATGTCTACTACACCGAGGCGGGCCTGCACAGCGGCGCCATCAGGCTGTTCGCCATCAAGGACCACTGCATCGCTGCGACACTGATACAGAGAGTCGGGTGGACCCCGTTCTCCATAACACTACATCCTGTGAAAGGGTTAGCATATGTCCATGTGTAGAAAGTTAAAATAATGCAATTACGGTATTATTAATTATAAAATAATGTTGTTGGGGCTGTTCAAGTTGTTAACAAAATACAAATGTTGAAAATTATGTTCTAGTATCTATGGACATTCCAAAATATACTACTCAAAATTTGTTAAGGATCGTACACCATTTTTGTAGGAAAAGATTATTCATTGACCCCATATTGAAATATACTATAATATAATACCACCCTTAATAGTGATCCATATAGCAAATTGAGTAGTATACATCTCCGGTTGCCTTCAGCATAGAGGGGTTAAGCATATTGTATTCATTCATATAATAAGGTGGTGTTCCATTAACAGTGTTGGACGCACATTCTGGACAGTGGGCTGCTCCTTTCTAGTTCTGTCTGTACTTTCTGTCCGACGCATGCGCAATTACCAAGGATCAACACTGCACAGTGTAACAGCGCATGCATCGGACAGAACACCACCATAGTGAATCAGGATCAGTAAACAAGCTAATGGATTGTGGGTAAATAAAGGTTCAAATTTATTAAATTAGGGGGGGAAATCTCAATGTTAATATCATTAAGTAACTGATACTTTTAGTTTCTGGATCTAGAGTTTTATTTAGAAATAAAGACACGAACATCTTCCATGCAGATTGATGTTCTGGATCTCCCACTACGAGGGTCAGACGTCGATTATGCGGAGTTTGATGGACGGTGAGAATGAGGCTCAGGCGGTGACGGTGTCGCTGAACGGGCCGGTCAGTCTGGTGGTGGACCCGGTCACGGACCGTCTGTACTGGGTGGACCACGCCGACGCCATCAGAGCAGCCACTATACACGGAGCCGAGAAGTGAGAACCAAACTTTTAATTGGTCGGGTTTTTCCTTTGTGTGAAGGATGGGGTAGATAAAAGGTAGTGCTGTAGCCCAGATAAGGCGCTTACCCATAGCTATTAAATCTGGCAGTGATGGAACACGTACATAATGATAAAAATATATGGGCTGTTTACGTTCACGCATATCATTTATTTATTTTAAATTAATTATGTTTTTCTTCCTTTTTCTTTTCTTTTAGAATGTTCAATTGACTATCGGACATTCGATTTTAGCCACATCCAACCAGAAATAAATGTCCGATAGTAAATGGGGCCATTACAACGATGTTTAGCTATTTGAACTATGTTAAAAGCAACCTACAACTGCTATTAATCTTCACATAATACTCCCTAAATTAATTTCTGGTAGTACCAGTATCTCAATATTTGAAAATACTTCCTAAATCAAAATCAGGGAGTACCATACTCCCAGGTCGCAAATTGTATCTGGAGCTCTGTATATATTATGTATAATGGAAAGTGAAAATGTGTCTCCTGCGGCAGAGTTGCATAATTTCCGACACAGCAACATTGCGGTTTCATTATATTCTCCACTGTATAGCAGCTGATGTGTTAATTAACCCTACAGTTGCTCTATCACTATAACTAGGGTCCAATTCATCGCACTAGCTCTTGTTAATTTACAATACTTGCAACCGTCTGTGCCCTCTATGTATTCTTTGAATGTACATGTAGTCTATTCTCTTGCAACAGATGTAGCCCACAACAGGTATTGCATACATGTAATGTAATAATGTTATGTAACCACGTATAGGCTTAAATTACCACTTGATCATGCATGGGCATCATTTCACATTATGTAGTAACATATATGGATAACATTAGTGTCATATGGCTAAGAAATGTTACTGTATAATGATATCTAATTACTTTGCTAACTACTTGCAAACATCCCGAGAAATACTTCGAAATAATATGTTCTAATTTAATCAATAGAGCTCTCTCTCTCTCTCTCTCTCTCTCTCTCTCTCTCTCTCTCTCTCTCTCTCTCTCTCTCTCTCTCTCTCTCGATGTTCAATTTTATGACGTCGTTTTTCTATTTTTCTTCTTCTATAATTTTAGATTTCTATTACATACTATATAGCTACTTTCACGATTTAGACTATTAATTACATCGATACCGTCGTTACATAGCAATAGGGGTCGGCGGCTGATGATACAACTATGGTACGAGGGTGGGTTAGGTTAATGAAGCTCTAAACAGCCTGTATTATCGTAGACGCTCCTTTATACACTCGATTTACCGACGGCGGCTTGTTAGAAGTAACTGTAGGCATTCACTGAACGTTTTGAAAACCCGGCGCCTAAAACTCACAACTAAACAGTAAATTTGACCGGTTTTGTTGAAACTGAAGGAATAAATGCAGCGTAATAAATTCCTTTAAATTGTTGTCTGTCGTCCGGTGACGCTTTGAGGGTCATTCAAAACAAACTATTTTGAAGTCAAAGAGTTAATTGGTGTAATAAAACAATTACAAGACGTGACTCTTCAGTCTAGCACAGCATTACCAGTCGGCTATATAGTTCTTTGTAGCTATCCTCCCATCGATGTTATATACCATACACATTAACAGTAGTTTTACGGTGAATAGTGTCTTCTTTCACATGACGTCACAACTGATAGATCAAACACGCCCGCCGGGTTCTTTGCAATCTATGCATGGTTATTGCATAGTCCCGATAATAATAAGAAGCCTTTGTTTTCGGAATTTGTAGCTGTTGATGGGACTTTTAATTTGCAATTTACCCCCCTTATAGTCTTGCTATGGACATGGTCCACAGACACACCATCGATCCTCTGCTTTGTAAGAGATCCACTCATATTATTCAGTTGACTGAAGACACTGTCATTCTACGAGCTATATTGGTAGAGGATGGGACCAACTATACGTTATGGCATACTTCGGGCGGTTACGCTAGTTCAGCCGGGAAGTGTCATTGCGCATGTTTAGTTGTTGCTTCGTGCGCATGTTCGTGACGTCATTCTATACTCTAGCCTTGCTTTCGCGACTTCGCGCGAACGTTAGCATTGCTCTAGCTCCTCTAGAAACCGCCCGAAGTAGGCCTGTATTGTAAGTGCTGTTCTAGTTAAATGAACTATAGCATCAATGAACCAGTGGCGTGTGTAGGCTATACATCGATGGAGGAATATGGAACATCGTATACCCTATTGGCACGTATGACTAAATGAACACCACCTATTCCGTGAATGAGTGAGTGAATATGGAGTTTAACATCGCTGCGGGAATCTTTCACCCATTTGCGACGGATCTATTCCGTCGTAGAACATCTATTTGTAATTAGAGCCACTCCCATCAAATTCAATAGCAATAACAATATATTGATAACTAAAGCATGATATCAGAAGTAAATAGTTGATCGAATTGTTTAGACAAATCAAATGCAATTAGTCTCAGGTAATAAGTTGTTAGACTCGTATACATGCACTTGATAAACAATGTTCGTAATTCAGTTACGGCGAAATGTACGGAGAGTCTTTGGATCTTGATGGTGGGGAATTGCGGATACAGATTTAATTAAGTTTTATATTATCGGGATTGAGCATAACCTGGAAAAACAAAAACTGTATATGCTCATAATCGAAATGCTTGCATTTGTAAAGAAAATAACAGACACTATGGTATCCCAATATCTTTAACATTTGATATTTTGATTTATTTCGGTCCGGATTGACAAGGGAATAGTTTGTATACAAGGACCATGTTTTTGCTGCCAACAGCTAACTGTCAAAACATATGTCTTATAATCGTTATAATAACAGTATGGGTGTTGAGGAAATATGGTTTATGGCCACAATATGAACAGCGTAGTCTAGTATCAACTATTTGTACTGGATAAATTCCCCTGGCATGACACTGGTGGCTAAATGTATATATCGCACACGTGCAAAACTATAACAACACCGAGAGTTCCACATCTAACACTAACTGTTCACACCCAAAAGCTAGTTACCATATGGTATTGTTCTGTTTATTCAATATCGCCAAAGGATGCCGTTTGAAACTGTTTTCCATTTATTTAAAATAGGAAACCATCAACACGGGCTGTTATGAAGCATATGGTGATATGAATGATCACGTGAACGTATTTACCAAACATAAAAACGAATTAAGTAGACGAATCATATCGTTATAGTCTAAATATAATGCCAAAATGTCGCCAATGAACAAATATTTGAATACGTTAATAATGAACTGCAAATAAGAAAAAATGTCGTAACTTAAAAAAAACAACCTATTAAACAGTAAGACGATTTCCTTTGTGAAAGATGTTTTGATTTGTAGTTCCCTCGCGGGCAAATCTTGACCCATTTCTCTATATATTTATATTTACCATCGAATTCCAGAACTCTACTGAAAGGCATGTATGTACACACACATTTTGCAGCGGATAGCGATTCAGAATCATGTGAAAACGTTTCTGTATTTAGGCAGGTGTGATACCGGACAAGAAAAGCAGTCGTAGGCAGCATACAGAGATAGCTGCTGAGTCCCTTACTCTTTCTTATCTCAACAAAACAGCAATAACATAGGCACGGTTTTCGGTACATACGCTTTTTTCTAAAGCCTTTACAATATTAGTCGATTATTGAGGTTTTTGACGAGGTATGTTTGTTGACAGAACCACTCGTCTATTAAGAGTGTTGCAATTCAAAATACTGCCACTCCCAGATTCATTAAAACTTTTTTCTTTTTTTTAATGTTCTTGGCCAGTTGTAGAACGAGTACTGGCAACATTGTAAACTATTCCCACTCTCCTATATGCCGAATGATATCAGATAAGAAAGGAGAGGACATATATTTATTTACAGTATTATGTGCAGGAATCCTAAAATGTATACACTGTTTTAATTGGAGGTACATACATAACCAGCTTTTCATAGAAATTCAAACACTGATCTGATGTGAAAGCCTTTTATTATTTATTTAGATAACCATATGAATTTGCACAAACTTAGAACTAGTCCAGAAACATGTGGATTGCCGTTATAATGTATAGCCAGACACACGGAACCATGGACATAACAGATTGAAAGACATATCTGGAATCCATGCAGTGACCAATACCTTGTAGGTCGAACTATAGTGGAACGTTATAGAGAGAGTATACGGCAATGTAAAAAAGTATATATCCATGCATATTATCTACTGTCCTATACAATTCCATTGCAGTTTACACTTCCTGGTATAACCCGAATAAAATACCGTAACATCTTACATTTAATCTACTTTCCTCACTAAGGGAGTAGGGCTGAAACGAGTAGGACATTTGGTACTCGAGTATTCATGTTGAATTACTCGACGAGTACTCGAGTACTTGCCTGCAAGTCTAGAAGCGCATTGCCTTCGGTTGGGAAGCAAATGAGCAAACTAGAGGCATCCGTTCCTGGATTTTCTTTAAAACTGAGACGGCCAAATAAGCGATTTCCTTACTTTTTCGGTCGTATTTAGCACCTATACTGTAATACTTTCGAAAAGCAAA
>JAUTBZ010197532.1:0-21588 GCA_032361785.1 Lepetodrilus galriftensis | reverse complement strand
AACAAATATGCGATACCAGCTGGATACTGATGACCCAAATTCTATCGGTTTATTCTTAGCTGAAGTATGAAGGAAGCAACTTGTCAATGTTCCATTTAGAAAGTATACACTATTATGCACAAATATTGACAACTTTGCGTCAAATTGACGCATACAAAATGATAGCCTGCGTATTTTCACGAAAATGGGAATCAAATACGCGCATTTTGCGCGTCAGGGCGAACCCTGATATAAGAATGGTCAGTTGTTGTTTTTAACCCTCTCCCTACTGGATTAGGCTCAGGTACAGCCCTTCGGGGCATCTCCAGCTGCCTTCAGCAGGGGGAGGGTTAATCTGACATATTGAGGTAACCATATTGAATATTGATTATTTCTTCATGAATGACGTACATGTACAACAAATTGAATATGGGTTAGAGATTCTCCTGAGTATATTTATGGACACGTGTGGACTGCAAGTATCCATGGGCACATATGGACCACATGATATTACTCAAAATTTGATAAGGATCATACCATTTTTGTAGGAAAAGATTATTCAATGACCCCATATTGAAATATAATATAATACCACCCTTAATAGTGATCCCTAGCAAATTTTGAGTAGTATATATTATGGACATTTGTAGACTGCATATATCCAACATGAATGAATAACCAAGATCATTCACTTTCACAGTGACACTTTAAAAGAAAAGAGTCTGTTTGCGATTTATCCTATTTCAAATTGTCGTATGATTATGATACAGTTAGTATTTCTCAATGCAAGGCCTTTTAAAATATATCAAAATTAAATGTGGTAATTGTCAGATTATATTTCAGTAGATCGTCAAATGTTTGGCATAGTATGTTTAATAATATTTTGGATATTAATTTATAACAGAATAGAATTTTACTTCAGAAGTATATGGACATGTGAATGTGACCACAAAGCAAACTTTGAAAGGCGATACCCAGAATCGCTTCCTTCCATTTTAATTAATTCTGTGCTCATTTATTGCTTGAAACCGGTCAGTTAAGACAATATTTATTTTTATTTTTTACAATAATAACAAACTTTTAAATATGATGCAATAAAAAAATAACCTACAGTATAAAATAAGTGTGTAACAATGTGCATGCTTCAATGAGAAGTTTCAAAGTATGTGCGTGTACAATTTGCATACTTTCAATTACTTCTATGCTTAATAGGGTCCGAGATTCATTCAATATCCAGTGACATAAACCGGTCAAACACCTAAATGCGCAACATATTGACGATATCCCATTGTGACCTCACATGAACACGTCACGATTCAGACTTCATTCATAGCGACCGTCGAAAATTATTCACCGGAAATTACCCTGACGAGACTTACTATCCCTATATAACATAGTTGTGGCTTTTTTTAACTGTCCTGTTGTGCTGCCAATAATAACGGTTTTAACCATACATGTAAATGTGTGAAATTATCACTATACATGTACATAATAATTAAGTTTCCTTGAAAATTATTAAACTACAAATATTTTTGGAGTAGGGTATTATATTATGTATGACTATGGAAATTGGAACTACTACTCGTAGTGCCTTAAAATATTATGTAATACCAATAATTTTAATTATTTAATTATTATGAGCACACATACAAAATGTTCTCTTAGATTTATTTTATTTTTCTCTCCATTTATTGCAAAGTTTATCTTGGTGAATGTTTTGAAATTCTTCTGACTAGCATTTTTATTTTGTTTGTTATTGCATGTGCATTTCTTTTATACTCGAGGCTACACTGTTTAATATTGCATTTAGAATTGTTATGATATTTTCATATCCACCAAAAAAAAATATAAATTGAAGAAAATCCATTGGAAGTTCCAGTAATGATTGCTCATGGTTAAAGTTAACAGGCAGGAAGAAAGAATCCTGAAGAAATTATTTATTAAGCGTGGAATGTGACGTGTAGAAAGGGCATATCTACATTAAAATTACCCACCCTAGGGACCCAGCATCCGTTTTTGCCTCGTCGCAAATGGGTGAAAGATTCCCGCAGCTACGTTAAACTCCATTATTCACTCACACTCACTCAGTGTTTGCCAAAGTTACATCTGCAACAGAATCATTACATGATGTGCTGGTGCTTACAGGTTTACTGCAACACCTAGCACTACAAGTGTTGCAAGTTTGTCATGGACAAGTTGTAACATGAGTGAAATACCTATTAAAATAAAATAACAATTTAAATCATACATACTGTATTAATTGCTTTTGATAAATTAATTAATAGTCCTGAAACATTTATTTTTTATATTCATTGTCCAGTCCACACATTGAACCTCTTCTTAACAGTGTTTAGTATAATATAGATTGTATAATTGTAAGGCAAAGAATATATTTTTGAAAACTGTTCAAGTTAGTGGAATAAGGCATGCCAGAATGAGACACAGAATGAGACACAGAATGAGACACACAGAATGAGACACACAGAATGAGACACAGAATGAGACAATTCTGAGACACAGAATGAGACACAGAATGAGACAAGAATGAGACACAGACACAGAATGAGACACAGACACAGAATGAGACACATAATGAGACACAGAATGAGACAGAATGAGACACAGAATGAGACACAGAATGAGACACAGAATGAGACACAGAATAATTTGATTTGCAAAGCATGAACTAATGATACCATATGTTCTCAAGAAAATATCCAATAACACTATCGCAGCTTCTAATGTTGTGTTCTAGTTACAATCAGGAAAGGATAAACTTTCATCAACACAGAGCACTGTATAGTGTATAATATAGTATAATAAAAATAGTAATAGTAACATTATTTTGCCACAAGCGCATACAATATACTCACAAAAGCACTCGTGTTTCATTTGTTTCAAATGAAATATCCCTTTCCTATCAAAAAATGTCATAACCGTGTATTTAGTATTTTATACGATAATGTTTTTATAATATCACTTTTCATGTACATGATCCTTTAGATATTCCTACCCTTGGCATATGATGGTATTTGATTCTTAATTAATTGTTCATTGTTTATAACAGTCCATGTTCTCCCTTTGGGATAGGAGGCTACAGAATAAATGATGATTCCCCCCCCCCCCTCCAATTTTTTTTTTTGGCGATTAATTTACGTCTTCGAACTATTAGAGGGTTCGAATAATTAGAGTAATTATGGTAATGTGAATTGGTATTTACATTATATGTATTCATCTTTAAACTGTGTGCCAAGCTGACAAAGTTTTGGATACATATGCAGTATTTTACCTATTGCTACCATCTTCTCAGGCACAAAGGAGTCACTACAAGGGTGTTGTAAATAACTCGTTTTCCATTGACGAACGGGACGAATTTGACGAGGAGGTAGTATTTTAATAATATATGGCTAAGGTGGTGGAATTAGGATCTTGGGGATAATGGACTGAACCTTATTTGGTTTGTTTTATTTTAATTACTAGTCCCGGCTATCTACGGTGGCAGAACCTATTTAGGTTTGGGGGATAATGGTCAATGGATATTCTTTTTATTATTATTTTGTTTTACTGGTTCTGGTTATAAAAGATGGTGGTCAAAATTATTTAAAATGTGTCTTTACTCTGAAATTCATTTTGTGATGGGAATGGCAGATGATGTATTATTTTAAACATTTTAGTTGGGAATTCTGATTTTGACCTGTTTCACAAAGGTGTCATAACTAATGATGATTTCATCAGTTTTAAGTAAGATTCACAACATCATATGAACTATGCAATGGTAAATATTTAGATGTTTCCAGATGCCCCGTTTCACTAGTTTATCAAAGGTAACAGTGACAGTCTCTAAGTGTAGTGTACTGTATATCAATATTAAACATTATAACTAGCTATGATAGCTTTGTGAAATAGATCCAAGCTATTCTAAATTAATCTGCAAAACTGAAAAAAATCTTAAATACTTCATAATTTATAAAATTAATTAATTCATAATTTATCCAAATATTAAAATATATAGGTGTTAGATTTCTACATAATAGTCGTCGCCTATGGGTGAGATATTCCCGCCGCGACGTTAAACATTAATTCAATCAATCAATCAAATCTACATAATATGGCTTACCGCGTATATTAAATTTGGTCCATATGTGTAAAACGGTTGACTTTGTTAGCAATATTTCTCTGTTAGGAGTATGTTGTGACAAAAATATGTGTACTTCTTTTGACATTTAGCAATATTTCTCTTTTAGAGTTTGGAATTGCAAGATGTACCGCTTAGTGTCTCTAGCACTAACCTCCCTAGTGGAGATAACACTCTAATAGCATTGGCAGCCAATCAAATAACAGCTTCATTATCAAAGTTGAACGAGGTGATATTCTGTTATCTAAGCGTCTGATTGGTCTATCCCCAGTGTCATGTGATGTATCTGTGACTCTATCACTGGTTAAATTTTGTGGTCACTTCTCCCGAATTATATACATGTACATCTTGTTTGCACATGAGAATTATTTTACTGTATATCCTTTAATGTCAAAATATTTACACAACTGTTATTTGTGTTTCTTGTAAAAATTCAAATAATCCAAGTTAGGACATTGAACTTAAAATCTTGTCTTAATTACTATGTGTCCAAATTTACAACCATAAAAAATAAACGTCATTCGATATGGATTTGAAAGATCAATGAGTATAAATATTGAATCACAGATGTTTTCAAAACATTTGATTTGTCTTCTTACACATCGTTTTTTTCAACAAATATTGGATTATTTTTCTTTAATATCATATAAATTCTGGTATTGTAATTTCAGTGCAAATGTAACTGATGTTTGTATTAGTGTGTAATGGTCATAGATGGTAACATTCTTTTTACACCTGTTGAATGCAATCTATCATTTTATTTTTCTCTTGGCACTTGCATGCTTAGATTAAAGCACCCTGAACTTGGTAACATTTATCCTTGATTTCATATCAATCACATTTAATAATAACAACAACAACAACAAAATACAGAACAACAAAATCTACATGTTTTTCTCACAAAAAGTAGAGGATATTTTGTATTGATTGAAACTAAATGTGTGATTAGGGGGCTGCTCCTTTCTGGCTGTTCTGTCTGTATTTCTGTCCGATGCATGCGCAGTTACGAAGGATCAACACTGAACAGTATAACTGCACATGCACTGGATAGAAAGTACGGACAGAACAGCTAGAAAGGAGCAGCCCCTAGGACAAACACTAGCTGTGGTTCCATAGCTCTATTATCTGCACTATAGAGACATTAGGAAATGTAAATATAGTACTGTAATACATGTATATGGCACAAGACAGAGCTATGGAACCACAGCTAGACAAACATGTACTACTGATGCTCCATGACCAAACACACTCATGAGTACTCACTCATAGGTATCACCTTTCACAAGTGTTATGTACCAATAAACCCTATGGCGAGTTGAGGTCGACCGCCATGACGTCACGGTCACAGTGATCTATGACGTCACAACTTTCACGTACGGCCAAACTGGCCTACGACTTTTTCAGGCATACAGTCACATGATTGTAGGATAAATGTGTCGTCAACTCGTCCCTCGTGGTACTGTAAATCATGAAATTAATGCGTCACTAATTTAATGCGACCTCTAGATTTTAGACATAAATGCGACACCAATAAAATGCGAACGGCCATGTCGCCATTCATGTTTTTTCATCAGTCTTACCTTTAATGCGCAGCAATTAAATGCGACAATACAGCAGTTGCATTTTTCGTATTAATATTCTGCTCACGTAAATTTCATGATTTACAGTACCCCGTTTGAGAGCCTTTGTACCCCTCGCTCAGGGTACAAGGGCTCTCAATCAGGGTACATCATTACACATGTACCCCTCATGACTAGTTGACAATTTATATTGACCCCCATCCCACATGAATCATCCCATCACACTTTTTCTTGTTAATAATAATGGCTGCTTTTAGACGTGTATGAATAGAAGCATTTATGTACATTGTGGGCTTTATTTTAAGTTTTGTATTTACCTAATTTATTTCCATGATCATTAATATTGGAAAGGAAATACCCCCTACTTGTTTTAAACAGTGTTTTGAATTGCATGCATTCTTTATCATTATTTATTTAAATAAAAATGTTCAATTTAATACAATTAATTTGCAATTAATGAATTTGAAGCTTTTCATTAGTTTAAAGGTACACAACATTAATATTTGTTCATTATCATAATAACAAGTTATTTTAAAAAATCAAAATCTCGAAAGTTTTGTAAACTAAACTTTTTCTCTAACTTTCTTGTCCTCAATCCGATTTTGAAGCAAGAAATTTCAGAATGAACTGCTTCCAAATTGTTAATATTTTATAACTTTGTTATTAAAGCATGATGGAATTAAAGTAGATTGTTTGCTTTGGTCTATATACGCACACTTGCACAGTTTACAGTAATTGCTTGGCAATACACACCGAGACTTTAAAACCGTTTTTCTTCTTTCTTCCAGCACCCACGATCCACCCAACTGGAGGTCCAACAACGTCGTGCCATGCACCGCCCAGCCAGTCCTGTGTCCCCCATGTCCCCACTCCCCATGTCCCCCAGAGCATCTCCCCTCCCCTCCCGACGTTCCCCGTCACCCCGCAGAGCCGACGTGGGCTTCGCATCGGCGGTGACCAACATTGTGGACCAGGCGCACTACATTGCCGAGCAAGACCGACGTAAGCACCACGGTATGTGCAGGCCCCAACGTCTACAATGGAGTTTGACAAACCAGCATGACATCTTTTTTCCCTTTTGTACTAACTAAAGACTGCGCCTGCTTGCATAACCTATTCATAACCTGTACATAACCTATTCATAACCCTTCTTGCAGAATGTACACCCAATATAGGAATATTTTGGACGCTTTTAGGGGGTTTAGGACCAAAATTATTTGACTTACATTTGAGGAATTTAAAGAGGCAAAACTGTATTGATAACTTCAGAAAAGTCTGACAATCTTCCACTGAATGATCTCCTGCCTGTATATATATATGATATCTTATCCTTTAACATTAGGCCAGTATATATGATATCTTATCCTTTAACATTAGGCCAGTATATATGATATCTTATTCTTTAACATTAGGCCAGTATTAGGCTAGCTTCCAATGTCTTTCTGCAAAGAAGTGCCAACATACTGTGTACAATATTCTAGAAGACAATGCAGTATGACAGGAGTTCTGTAAGTTTTCCAACAGGAGGAGATAGTAGAAAACATCAAAACCAATCTCGCTGTACTTTATACAATAGTAGGTATGCTAATGTACTTACCAGACAGTCCCACAGACGTTAAACTCCATATTCACTCACTCACTTATCAGACAGAAAACCGCTTAAATCTTCTTTCAATAAAATTATTTCATTTGACACAGGAAAGTGTAACCAATATGTCCCTTCATACCAAAGATCTAGCATGATAACCTTCTCCCTTGATAACAATTGTTTGTTGAGTATATGGCACCCTGAATGGACATAGTACAAATGTACAAATGAAATGTTGCCTAACTGGCATGTTTTCTGGCTCTCCGCATGAAGTAAATAACTAATACCTTTTGTTGACAATTGTTGAAAATGCATGAAATGTATGTTGTACCAATTAATATCAATAAATATCAATTACCGGTATTAATGGAAGATTTCTCTTATATGGTAGGCTAATGGACCATAAATTACAATAGTGTTGCAATTCAGTTTAGCTTTCATTTCATAACAATTCAATTTGACTTCAATGATTTTGACATACAGAGGTACATTTAATTTGTATACCTCAAAGTTTAATGATCATGCTGTGTTGTTATTTTGAATATTTCAGTGGTACAGTAATTATTCTAAATAATTAAAAGCTGGACATTCCTGAGACTGTTTATATGGGACGTTTATATTGCCGGTACATATGTAATTCATGCCGGTACCCCTTCTTTTCCAGCCAGTACACATGTTATTCCAGCCAAAATTTGCGTTATTACAGCCGTTAGATAGGAAGGCCTGTGTGTGAAATAGCAGAACTCTGAGATAACCTTATGTCCAACCTTAGTCATTGTTAATGGCTGGAGTAAAGGTTTCCTTAGTTACGCCAATTCATACATGAGTGCCCTGTTCATTTAACATTAAATATATGTAGAATAAGTCCCCATGGATGCAGCAAAATCATCATTCTACTTTAAGGAAATCTCAAATTTAATGTCTAAATTCTTCAAACTGCAAAGAAAGAAAATATAAACATTACACGAATAATTAAATACCAAAAGATTTTTTTTTAAATATGCCTATCAACATATTCCTGTGATAAGATGGATAATATAATATGGGCAGGATGGATCCATATGAACATAGAAGAAATTGGTTAAGAAATATATGAATGAAACTATATCAATATTCAAAATATATCAATAATAAATTAAAAAATTCAGAATGAGAATATTTTGTATCTTGTTCACTCTTGGCACCAATTCATGGCACAAGTTTTTTTTCTCTCTCATTTGCAGTGCAGCATCACTCTCAAATCTATCTCTTCTTTGGTTTTTTAAAAAATCTTAGCTACAAAGAATGCATATGTTCAGCTCCACTGTAGATATGTGACCATGCACTTGCCCATAGCACATTTAGCTTTCTAACTTCACATGTTTCTTAATTGATGGCTAACATTCACATTAATTTCTCACTGCGTTATGACTGAACCTTAAAACACTGTGATTTATATGTAATGGTATTTTTTTAAGCATTACAATTCAAAAAATAATATTGGTGCTCGTGAAACCTACCTTCCAATTTTCAGATGATAAGGAATATTGCAGCTAAATTAATAATTAAGAGCTAATTTTGAGCTCTTCTTATTCACAGTGTTAAGAAAGAGAAAGATGGTTCATAAACAGTGGGATATTTCAATGAATAACTATATGCAATTGAAACAGAAGTATATCCATTTTAACATGTGTTATGCATCTGCAATTTGAAATTAACATGTTATTGCTCTTGAATATAAAAAAAAATATATATATATATATAACTGTTTTAATTGGCTTTTACTTCTCTTCATTTGCAGTGAAATGTCTTGTCATTTTGTCCATTAACCCTCTCCCTGCTGGATTATGCACAGGCACTGCTCTTTGGGGCATCTCAGGTTGCCTTCAGCATTGAGAGGGTTAAAGGTTGGATAAAATACAATGCACTCACATGTCATTTACATATATGACATGACATGCATATTTCCAAGGCCAGAGAGTTTTATAGGAACATATAAAGTAGTATTCATATGAAATTCTTATGCCAGCAATCTGCCACGGAGATTAAAAATAGTGTTGCTATCCACAGCATTTAGACTATTTTCCAATGAACAGTGATGTGATGAATACTGTACTATCCCTATGCTGGAGGCATCAATAAATGCCAGTAAGCTTATCAAGCAGAGAAACAAGCTATTGGTAGCATACCACAATTACTCTAATAATTTGAACAGGATTTATTTTATTTTATTTTTAATGATTGTGTTCAGATAATTATAAAAATTACGATTTGAAAATAAATTGTCACGTTCGTATTTTTAGGTTCAGAATATTTGTTTTCTTCGGAATTAATTTATGTGTTCGAACTATTATAGGGTTCGAATTATTAGAGTAATTACGGTAATGCATGGTGTGATCTACCACTCTCCTATTATATTAGAGAGTACATTACAGAGTGGAGTATGGGGCTGCTCCTTTCTAGCTGTTCTATCTGTACTTTCAGTCTGATGCATGCGCAGTAATATTGTACGGTGTTGATTCTTGGTAACTGCGCATGCGTCGGACACAAAGTACAGACAGAACAGCTGGAAAGGAGCAGACCCTAGTAGTATCCTGTGGGTTGCACACAATTCTAGCTTGCTGGTATGAGAATTCCCATTTTGCACATTTCATACTGTGAGGTGTTCCTCTAAGGACTGAAGGCCTTTGGAAGGTGCATGGTGTCTTACTTCAGCATGATTGTATGTATTGATGCCTATGTCCTTTTACAGCTGTGCCCAGGGACTCGCACAACCACAGGCGAACCAATTCAGGTTACACTAATAACAAAGCAGTTTTAGATTAAGCTCATCCGTTGCTAGAATTTATTTAGAATTTATTTTAGAATTTATTTTAGAATTTATTTTAGTCAATCTAGTCTATTAACAACATTGTTGATGCCTTTTAATTTAAAGTCCTACCATCTAACTTTTGTAGATAATGTATAATATTATTATTGGAAAGATAAATGATGATTTAATAGGATAGGAAGGAATGTGCATAAAGGTACCCACACACCGGAGGTATCCAATCTGCAGCGACATAAAAAGATTTGATCGAAATTTCGCCTCCGGTGTGTAAGAACCTTATGCTTCACTACATCTACATGTATACTTATGTATTTGAGCCCCAATTTATTGAAGAGTAATGGAAATGTATGTCAATGTTTTCTATTCGGACATGTTTCTACTATGTAATTTATGGGTGGGGTTGGTGGGCACAGAGGTAGCTCCAAAGGTGCTGAGTTTGAATCCAATAGGAAAAGATGTGCTGTAAGCTGTAATCCTTGGTTAATCAGTACCTGGCACCGAGATTACGAAACATTTATGAGTACGATTTCATGCTCAACTCAGAATTTTGTTCATAAAACGTCATGTACCGTAATTACTCTATTAATTCGAACACTCTAATAGTTCGAACACCTAAATTAATCGTCGAAAATAATATTTTTCCGACCCTAAATATATGAAAATTACCATTTTTTATTAATTATAATTTTCTAATTATTCGAACACAGTCGTTTTTCAAATACATTTTTAAAATATTTTTTTAGCTTGAGCATGAAATCATACTAGAAAGTTTTGTAATCATGGGGACCAGGTTGTACTCGCAGGTTTACTGCAACACTCATCACTACTGATGTTGCAGGTTTCTTCCTGCCGTAAACTGACAAGCCATGATATAAGTGAAATAATATTGAAAGTGGCTCTTAACTCAAACACACACAAAGCAATATACTTTTGTTTATGGGTAGCCCCATTAATATGGACACTGCCATACAATCTCATTAAAATCATATCTCAACTGATGTTACTGAATCTGGGTATCGTTTCACAAAACTCTCATATCCACTATGAGACCATAGCACTCGTAAGTACACGATCCCCATGTATTAGAGATGGCTACGAGAGTTCTTATGGTCTCGTGGTAGATATGAGAGCTTTGAGAAATGATACCCAGTGTCATAAACTAACACCATGGGCAAACTAATTCACTACCACAAAAGCAATCTAAGCCTAAGATATTATAAGATCTAAACAAAATAAACCTGAATGAGATTCATGTGAAAGTCACATAATATACAGCTATGGAAGAACTTGAATGATTATTTTTTAACTAGAGGGTTGTGACATTATACAATATCATAGGAACATTGGCTGATGACAGAATTGTATACGTCATGGTAATGTCATTATCACACAATCTGCATACAACTTTTCAATTACATAAAATACTATTGATGTAATATATTATTTGTGGATGGCTAATTATGATTGATGATGAGGTTAAACTAAGAGTGCTTTGTACCAATTTTAACCTGGATGAACTTGTCAACACCATCAAGCTCTCAAGCAAGGATTTAACTAATATATATATGTAACCACAAATACGCACATTATTATCATTATCAATTTAAACTAAAACCTCATTTGCAGAACCTGACGATAGAAGGTCCTATTTGTGATAGAGGGAAGGTAAATCTATGAGGAATGGTATTTAATTATTTATTATTGTCCCAAATAATCAAACTTGTTCCGTTGTTTACCATTCCAATGTTTTCTAATTGGATCAATATGGAAGTGGTTGCTGTTTTTAACCCACTTAGAAGTTTCCAGATGGGATGAATTTGGTCATCTCAACCTCGTCCAACAGCCTTTATACGCTTGTATTGATTTCCCAAAATTTAAGAAAACGCTCTCCATAGGATGTGATATCTCAGATGTCATAGGATGTAATATCTCAGGATGTAATATTTCAGGATGTCATAGGATGTAATATCTCAGGATGTCATAGGATGTAATATCTCAGGAGGTCATAGGATGTACTATCTCAGATGTCATAGAATGTAATATCTCAGGATGTAATATGTCAGGATGTCATAGGATGTAATATCTCAGGATGTCATAGGATGTAATATCTCATATGTCATAGGATGTAATATTTCAGGATGTCATAGGATGTAATATCTCAGGTTATCATAGGATGTAATATCTCAGGATGCCATAGGATGTACCATCTCAGGATGTCATAGGATGTAATATCTCAGGATGTAATATCTCAGGATGTCATAGGATGTACTATCTCAGGTTATCATAGGAAGTAATATCTCAGTATGTAATATATCAGGATGTCATAGGATGTAATATCTCAGGATGTAATATATCAGGATGTCATAGGATGTAATATATCAGGATGTCATAGGATGTAATATCTCAGGATGTCATAGAATGTAATATCTCAGGTTATCATAAGAAGTAATATCTCAGGATGTCATAGGATGTAATATCTCAGGATGTAATATCTCAGGATGTAATATCAGAAGGAAGGTGATAATGGTAATACAATTTTGTCAAAGCTTCCCCAACACAGCATTATTGTCTGAGAAGCTAGTATGTCCACCCTTTGAACCCATTCTGTCAGCTGGATATCATTACCTTCACTCACAGGACTTTGAATAATTATTATAACATTGTATGCCATATATCCATACTATTACTATAGATATATGACATAACATTGTGTTATACATTCAGAGTTGTGTGCTTGACTCAAATGAACTTTTGTAATTCACTTTTCTAAATATCCTTATGCCCATTTTCATTCCATTGAATATTTATATTAATATTCCTCATTCCTTAATTATACGATCTTATATTCATTTAATATGTTGTTATGTTAATTGTAACATTTGCAAATTTGCCAACCATTTATGACTTCACAAGTACTGTGTATTTATTAATATTGCATTTACTCAAACACATCTTAATGAAATTATCCTAATAATTATGGTAATGTACTGGTATTATAAGCAACTTGACTTATTTTTTAGTTTATTACCATTTCTTGACATTTCTTTTAACCTTGTATATGTTTTATACATCTGAGTTCTTATAGCCATAAATATAAATAACTTTTGTATAACTTTATGTTGTACAATTAACAAACTTTGTTAACTTGTATATGGAATAAAAGCTACTAAACTTGAACCAACATAACAACATCTTAACTAAAACTCACCCAACCTACTCTACAATACTATAATTACATTGTATATAATACTGTTTATACTTGCCTGGTCTGTTTACTAGTTTCACTGTAATACCCTATAACCTAATCACTGAAATAATGAAGAAACATTTTGGATTTCAACATCAGCGGAGCATTTAGAATAGAATTGTGACATATCTTTTTACACTCGTATACCAGTAGTTTATTTTTCTTCTTACTCAGTCTATTGTAAAATCACGACCCACCTTCACCCTTTCTACTCGCTACCCACCCACCCTAACTCAAAATCTCAAAATGAAACCTCTTCTTTGAAATCCACCAAAAATATACATGTTCAAAGTTGAACATTCTCCTTTTCTTATATTTATTAATTAACCTTCTCCACACTGGAAGCAACAAGAGATGCTCTATTAAGCCGTGCTTGTTCTTAATCCAGCAGGGAGAGGGTTAACCAACATTGTGTCCGTAGAAGGTGGTCGTGGCATTTGTCGCCACCAGTAGATATGTGCATGATCAACATGTTTTCATTGCTTTATAATCTGCAGGACATCGCCACGACGACAGCCTGAGCGTCCCGAGTTCTCCGCAGATGCGCGGCCGCACGCCGTCACGGAACATTCGACCTCCACTCACCCAACAGCACCCCGTGTACGGCTCGCCCCTCCCCAGCCCCAAACCCTCCCGGAAGCACCGCGACTCCGGCTTCTACCGCTCCACGTCACTGGAGAACCGATCGCGGAGTCCCTCGCCCAGCGGGAAGCTCTCGCAGTCCCAGCTGGAGTACTACGGCTCGGCCAACCTGACCGACCGGTCCCGCAGTCCCAGTCCCGTGCTGTCCCCGCCCAAACGTACGGCCCGCAAGTTGCCTCTAGTGCCCGTCTCCAAACCGTCGTCGTTGAATCTTGCTCAACCCAAACTGAAAGAAAGTATGCCAAAAGTGATGCCATCTCCAACTATTCCACAGCCACTGAAAAGTCCCGGGAGCATAAACTTTCCCAAGCTGAGTGCGTCCCCGACACACCTGCCCAAGTCTCAATCTCAGTCATCTCATCATGTTCCTCCTCCGGGCAGACTAGCGAGGCCCGAGCCATACAGTCCCACTGAGAAGAACAATCTGAACAAGAATACCGATGTTCCCAAGTCACACACGTTACCTAGCAGTCAAAGGACTAGTGATTCCCCTGGTGCTTCCCATTATAGACCCGCAGCGAGAGGGGCACGACAAAGTGCTAGATCGGTGGATAGTAGGTTTTTAGCCAATCAGTTTGACGAGGACACAGCAGCACAGGAAGTGGGTGGCAGGGGACACGGCCCTCGTGTGGCCGCCACCCTTCCGAACGGCTTCAAACCTAAAGTATCTGGTAAAGGACGCAAGCCAGAAAAATATGAACTACGTAGTGATAGTAACATTCCTTTGCATAATGAATCAGATGAAGAAGATGACTGGTGTTAGCATTTTGTGATGAATTAGAGTTTGGGGAAAGAAAGGGCGGGGAGGGAAAAGGGGGGGGGAGCATTCAGTTATTGTTTCCTAGGAGGCCACTTCGGTTACCATGGATACCAAAGAAGCGTGTGGTTTCCAGTTTCAATTTTTATGTGATTTTGACACTTATTATATATAAATGGGCAGATGTGGTTTGTTCTACTGGAACTTTTATCATAGCCAATTCCATTATGTGCTCTTATTGTGTTCCATGACAACCGTTTATATCGGTGTGGGTTTCTATGAGTATGTGTGATCAGTGTGCATGGTGTTCAGATAGACAATGTATAGCCTGCTCAGAACCTATGCTCATAGTCAGGTCCAGTATATAGTATAATATATTAATATAATTTCTGAATCTACGACCTCAATGTTGTGTGAATATGATTATGCTTTCCACCTTCTTCATCCTACTAGCAAGATAATTTTTCGTTATGTTAACTTTCTTAATTACGTATATATTTTCTCTCTCCGCAATTCTCTACATGCAGGAAGGAGGTTGGTGCAATGTTATTTCTCTTCTTCAGCCACTACGACGACACCATCCTCTGTAATATATTAGCCATTACCTGCTCCACATCTGTCTGTTGGTCGTAGGCAATGGCCATGAGACTGATCCACAGTTACAATCAATATTTGTAGAGATAAGATACCATATTTGACATATTAAACGCCCCTCTTTAAACTATTAATAACTATTCTAAAAATAATAATTTTAAAATAAAAATATTTTGTACGTAATAAATGCTACAATTTGCATTTGTTTTCAAGGGAGGTAATGATGGAATTACCTCCCTTTGCGAAATTTGTCCCTTTGTAAATTTGCGGTTTTTTTCATACTTTAATTGTCAATTTTGTTAGTGCCCTGGGCGTTTAATACATCGAATACGGTAGCTTTATGAAGCGGATCCCTGATGTGATATGTTGGATATGCAGCATATATCGCCTGTGTTATATCAGGGCGACGTATACCCAGGAGCTTAAAGGGTAAGACCATAATTAATGTTGACAATATACATTTTTTCAAACTTTTATGGTCTCTAAATATAGATTATAAGAAATATATAAAAATACCGCTGTTTTCAGTTCGTAATGTATTTTTAAAATTGAAATTGACAAATTTAAGACACAAACAAAATCGTCCATGACTTACCTCTTCTGTAACACGTGTACCGCACGCCAGTATTCTTTTGTTGCTACCCAATCGAAAATCTACATATTTTGATGTTTAGAACACATGCATTCGAGGCAGGCCAACAACAATAGGATATATCGACAATCTATATGTTAAAAAATACCTTAAAATATAGTTATATCTGCTAAATAATGGCTTTGAGTGCCTTGGTTAGTGCTACATATTGCAGGCTTTCTACTACGGCATAAAAGCTCATAGTGGAGGCGAAGTTGAGGTTGGTTTTCTATAGGAATTATGTTAATTTGTCGAAAACAGATAGCAACACAACTGAATTATAATATTAATACTACTTAAAGATTCTTTCAGTAAAGTAGCAGAAGAATGTTCAATTTTTTTACTGTTACTACTGCTTGAGTAACACGCATGCACGAAATTACTTCGAAGCCGTACCGTCATCCACTACTATAGGAACAAGTAGTGTAGTGTATTGTAACCCTGAATGTACCCCTTACGTAATCGAACTTGAATCTGAATACATTTGTATTCCCTAGACATACAGTAGAATACCAGCGCGTGGTACACGGACGACAAGTACGATAAGCGATGGCTTGTTTTGATGCATGTTCAGTTGTCGATACTAAATTACCGTTTTTCATCTAAAATAACAAAAATTCTTTAAAAAATATTTTTTTAACTTTTTATATTTGATGTGCATACATACGCAAAAACATGCCTTTATTTCCAATTTGAGAGGATAGTCCTAAATCATTATGGTCTTGCCCTTTAAGACCAAGACCAAGACCTACACCCCTAACTCTGTACCATACCTTGTGGAAGCTCTAACCTGAAATTTAGGAAATGGTCGTATATGTAGTTTGGGCATAGATAAAGATAAGTAATTTCTTCCTATTCTAAAAGCTCTGATTCCAATCCTGACTACGGTATGACATTTGTGAAGCACATCCCAGAAGTTATGGCGAATTCTTCCTATGGAATAATTAGCAAAGGCCAGATTCTGTTAACCACACATACAGAAACGCGCACACACACATGTGTGCGCATGCATATGCGCCACACACACACACACACACACATACACACACACCATACCTCCCTCTCCTATGTGTACATTTCATGGTGGGGAAAGTCTTAATAGCTCAAGATTTAGACAAAACTTTCCCCAACTCATTACCAACTTTTAGTTTACTTCATGTTTGAAAACATTTCTTGTGGACTGCTACTTTTCAAGTACCTGGTGCTGTGCACATAGGCAACCAACCCCATAAACATCTCACATTAACATGAACATGAATGATTAGTATATCCATATTAAAATTATGTAATATGTGCCTCTTGCACAGTATGTACATGCAAAAGAGATTGGAATATGGCTAGATGCTGAATTACTTGTGGTGTATTGTAAGTATGTGATCCACAGAAATTAAGTATAAAGATTTTAAGTAGTTCATGCAAACAGAATTATAGAAAATAATCTCATAGAAAACATATAACATAGATATTCATCTTCTATAAAATTAATAGAAACTACGGTATAGATAAATTTCTCTGGTATACACACTTTAAATTTAACTTATTTATTAAATTTACGGTCGGACAAGACAATTTGATAATTGTGTTTTAACATTTATTATATTTCAGTTGATGTCCAGTGTAATTTAGATTAATATTTTATAATAATTAATAATGTATTAGTGTTATTTTCAAATTAATACATGATACTAGTAGTAATGATGTATGGAAAGATGATGTTAGGTTAACACTCTCCCTGCTGGATTAGGTCTGACACAGTTCTTTAAGGCATCTCTGGTTGCCTCCAGCAGGGAGAGGGTTAAACGGACAATAATATGGTAATAAGATGGTATCAAGTATTGTTAACGCTGTCCAATTCAAACATTGTACATGTGCTGTATAATAGTTTTCATTTACCTAAAGATGAATGGGATTTCCATGCACAGGTTTTATCTTCAGGTACATGTACATCAACATGTCTCTCACTACACATTCTCTGTATAAACGAACACGTTGCAGTGTTTCTGCTGCTGGTAGGGTATGATGTAGTGGTGAAACTATTACTACTTTTTCTACAGTTCTGACTGGTACCACATAATTGATGTAATGTGCTGGTGGAATTAGTACAGTGTATTAGTTTTAGATTTGAAGTATTACAGTATATTCTAAGGATGGGTTATGGGCGATATTAATTAAAGCATTGTCTTTAATTAATTTAAAGCAGCATTTCTATTTCACCAATTAAATTATTTCATGTTCTGTTCAGAAATCTTTCAATCTTTCCCAAGACTTTAACGTTTGTTGGCAGTCGGCCATCTATTTGAAAATGTATCAATTTATCATGTCTGCTATTGAAAATGTCGAAGCAATTCTTAGACCATGTGAAAATAGGATTAAACCTGAATGCTCGCACGGATGATTTACATGAATTCTACCATATTTCAAAAGAATAGTTTTTAAGGAATCTGATTCGTACTGTTGTCATATCTCATTGCTTTTCTGCATGTAGAACCACTTCCCACACAGTTCAACAATACTATGAATATTGTATTCAACGTATTAAGCACTCCCCCTCCTTCCCCAATGTATATACGTATGATCAAATTTAAATTCTAAGTGACCAACCTTCTTTCCGCCAGAGCATGAGAACACCCACAATGCATTACTGCTCACGTTCTTACTTTCATAATTTGTCTGAAAAATATTATTTAAAACATGATTTTATACAAACAATATATATACATATAAGTTAATGTGATATATATATATATATCACATTAACTCTTATTGATAACTTAGTTAATAGAGGTTTGAGTACGTTAATAAATATTAGCATTTCATACAACCACTTTTCATCCCTGTAATAGGTGCCCTGTTTTTGACGTTTGTTATTTTCTCTTGGTGCTTAATTCGTTGAATATGGTAATGTCAATCTATCCCATGTTTACCTCTATATATTTGTGATATGTCAGACAATGCATTGTTTTCTGTATGTTTCTAATTTATTACTGTAGTAAATGTTAGGTTTTTTTGTGTGCATTCTTGTGAGCTGGCCTCAATTGGACTGCATCGATGTATATATATATATGTATCTGACTTATAGCTTATCAACTATATATATATAACTGTAAATTATAGACTGAAAGTCAAAGTCAGTCCGATTAACCACCGAATCATTGAGTATTCTTTGCTGAAGAACCTGAATACAGTCAGGTTTCGACCAATACCGATCAATAATGTAGGTAACACAGTGATACCTTTAATAACAATAATACGCGCAAATAATGGAATATTTTGATAAATAACATCCACATATGAAGTAGTTTACTATAAGGCTGTTCCAAAAGGTTGCACAATTTATGTAATTAACACATTTCGCATATATTGCACCTTTAATTAAGCCTTCGTCATTACGTGTTTTGTTTCTGATTATTATTCGTATTTTTGTAGTAAATGATTTTGTTGAAGCACAATACCATACATCACATAGATAATTGAGAAACATGATTACTTGGTGTAAGTACTATATACGATGTAATTAGTATCTATACAGTTTTATTCTCAACCAGTCTTTCGATCTGCCAATTTGTACTACTGAAATATTGTAAATCACGAAATTAATGTGTCACTAATTTAATCCGACCTCTAGACTTTAGACATAAATGCAACACCAATAAAATGCGAACATGTTTTCCCCGCGGTTTTACCTTTAATGCGCAGCAATTAAATGCGACAATTAAATATGGTGGTCACATTTATCGCATTAATATTTTGCTCGCATTAATTTCATGATTTACAGTATTTCATTCTGCCAATCTTACGCTACACTATTCATTAGGAAACCACCTGCATCCCAACATGAACCATCTGTCAAACTGTAGAATATTACAACTGGAGATACCACAGGTATACTACCCATGGTGTTGAGAAGGTGTAATGATCCATTGACTGGAGTAATAATAATAATAGTAGTGTAGTTTTGAGCAAGCATCATGTACATGGAGGCTAGTGTGATATAAATACACAGTATTATTGTTTTTAAAAAATTATTATTATTATTATTATTATTATGAAAACCAACAGGTGTGTCAATAATAATTTCATTAACCATTGTAACAGAAACTACCATATTTAGTACTTTAATTTTCAACGGCCCCAAATTTAATTATATTCTCCTGTTCGAATAATTAGAGTAATTACGGTAACTGAATCAACTATGAGTGGCACTATTAACAAAAAATTTAACTTTATTTCTTCTGTTCTGAAATAAACTCTCTAAACCCAAACATGGTATATACTGTGTATTGTTTCTCAGATCTCTCTTAGCCGCTAAGAGACCATAGCACTCTCTTAGCAATGTATTAGCTATGGGTAAAGAGAGTGCTATGGTCTCTTAGCAGCTAAGAGAGCTCTGTGAAGACGGAAATTAACAAGAAAATCTATTGTTTCAAAAAGTACAGTTAAAGGCATAATATCACAGATGGTTGACCAAGATAGTGGTCTAGCACAGTTTTACCTGAAAATAAATGCATTTGTTTTGACTACACAAGTACTTTATACAACCAGTTACTTATTCCACATGTCTCACTAGTTATCAACATTTTATTTGTTATTAATGTTTATTAATTAGAAACGACTCGCACATAAATGGCGCCATAATAATGACATCATGTTTTTTTCGGTGTTGTCACTCGTTGCCCTTCATTCACATTATGGGCAATCTGTTGACGTCATCGTTTCACTAATGTACCGAGCAGTCTAGGTTTACTGTTACAATTTCCTTTGACATCCTCAATATTGACGTCAGCGTCGTATCTAGTCGTGAATGTCAGATATCATATTTTTGCCCTCTGCCCAGCAGCTTCCTGCGATATCGACCAAAGCCATAGAAAGTTGTAATGACCTTTTCCGACCTCCATTAGTTTGGAAATTCTGTCTGGGCGAGTTAAAATGTCAAAATGAAATGAAAGACGTTACTATTGTAGGGACATTTTAGCGTCAGTCGCCGTCAAATTTTAAATACGGATATGCTATGCTTCTGAGATTATTTTGGCATAAATGTAACTCCATAGTGAAGGCATCTATTATTGTATTGGTGTGTGGTAAATTGCATCAATATGCGTGTTAGCCAGTAGAACATATATAATTTATCTTCAATATTCAGTCAGGATTTTAAATACAAGGGAATTCCGTAGGCTAGTTTTCTTATTAAGAACCAGAGAACTTCCATTACGTATGACGACTGGTCGCTGGGTGGGGTACTTCGCTACTATTGTCAACAACAAAATATTCAAATACTTGTAAATGTATGTAAATTCGTAAAATACGCTATTATTGTTAGAAAAGAGTATATGTAATCTCCGCATCTATGTGAAACTACAAATGTACATGGACCTGAGGCCTACATATACGAAATAAACTATTACATTACAATACCATGTGTGTTAATATCCGTGTAAATAAATATCAATAAATACATTGGAGGGTCTCAAAATACTGCTGCAATATTGAGGTGAATATTAGCACCCGTTTGTGTACTGTATGCAATTTCCTGCCCTCTTATCGTATAAGTTATCCTTCTCTCTCTCTCTCTCTCTCTCTCTCTCTCTCTCTCTCTCTCTCTCTCTCTCTCTCTCTCTCTCTCTCTCTC
>JAUTBZ010197421.1:0-21589 GCA_032361785.1 Lepetodrilus galriftensis | reverse complement strand
CTCTGTTTTGAATGTATGTGGTTATGGGAACAAAGTTATTGGAGAACAACAAGTTTACAAGACTAATAATGGCTATAAATATCACAGAGAAAGCTATTTTGTTGTACCACACAACTCATTTTGCGATTGGTTTTATTGCCTTGGAGTGTGTTGAAAAATGATTATGAAAATTAGACTCTGTTTTGAATGTATGTGGTTATGGGAACAAAGTTATTGGAGAACAACAAGTTTACAAGACTAATAATGGCTATAGATATTGAGCATTGTATTAAATGAGTAATACATTAGTGGCAGTACACATATTATGGAGGTTATAAACGGATTTTTGACAATTTTGTATCTGAAAGGTTGTCACTATTGTATATGTATAAATATATATTGGAATTGAGTTAAAATAACAATTTCTATGATTCTTGTTTTGACCTATTGAGTAGAGAAGCAATGAATTATTAATATCAAATTCAATTTTTTCATTATCATGAAATTATTTTTTTTCCCCCTTTTTTTTTGCCACATTAAGCAAGCACTAACCTTTCCTGTCATCATATGCGAGAAGGCCAGTACACATTTTCTTCTCAAGGAGGAAAAAAACCCACCTTGATTGTTACCACCGTAATCTAATTCCCATTGTCCACAGCTTATCCCTACCTCTTGGTTATTATCTAGTCAGTAATTGAAAACTTCAAACACTGGGACAGCACCAGCCTTATACCATAGACCACAGACCTTTGTACCATAGACCACAGACCGTGATCCCTCTTGGCTGCAGCCTGGCCTCCACAATAGCAGCCTTGTTGTCCACAGATTAACAATCATACCCACACCCAAACACAGGAGGACGCCGCTTGTTGGGTCCACTTGGATGTCCCACTTGGACCTCCAGGAGGGGGTCCATTGTTGACCTTGAACGATGACCCTCGGGTTTAACACAAAAAAGAACGTATTGAGAACAGCGAGTTCTGTATAGGCTTTCCACTTTGGCTTGCAGAAGGGGTCCATTGTTGACCTTGAATGATGACCCTCAGATTTGACACAAAAAGGAAGAACTTATTGAAAAGTAGGTTCTGTGTAAGGCTTCTCTCTTGGGGTTCCAGAACGATGACCCTCAGATTTGAAAAAGACCGTATTGAGAACAGAAGGTCCTGCATGTGCTTCTTACTTGGGGTTCGAGAAGTGGGTCCGTTGTTGACCTTGAACTATGACCTCTGGATTTGAAAAGTAAAAAGAACGTATTGGTAAGAGTGGGTGCTCCTACGAGGTGTCATGGCTGAAGAAGGTCCTACTCTGGTCCAGGGGTTAAAGTGTCAGGCAGCTTTAATTAACTTGCCCTAACACCTCCACAGGCCCCATTATCACAAAACCTTTTTGAGTACAAACTCATGCTCCTCAAGGTTTTGTTCACAAATTCCCATTTAAAATTTGAACTCTAGCATGAAATCGTACTCAAAAAGTTTAATAATCTCAGGGCCTGGATTGTCTTTGGTATGGTAGTGTTTGATAAGTCACTTTGTTGCTTTGAGATTACGAAACCTTTTGAGTACAATTTCATGCTCAATTTTAGATGGGGATTTATGAAGAAAACTTATGAGTTGAGCATGAAATCGTATTTATATCTTGGGGTCAGATTTTAGGGGTGAATCCGTGCTCAGGTTCCAATGGGTTCTCCTGTACAAAACGGGGTAACTCTAAGTTAACCTTACTTCCAACCTTCGAAAAGGTGCAGCCTAGCATTAGCAAAACAGGGTAACTTTTAATATGTTGGGTTATCCTGTAAAAAAATGTGATAACTTTAGTGTAACCTTAAATTTCATCCTTACCAAGGGTGTAGTTAAGGTTAAGGTTGGAGCTATAGTTTTCTAAAAGGTATGCTGTTTCGTACAGTAGAGCCCTTGTGTTTTCTATCACAATGCAATACTGTATATTCTACACCTTTAACATTCATCCCGGAGGTCTAGTTGCGTAATCGCAACTCTAAGAGTAACAACATCAACAATAGAAGTATCTAACGAAAGCGAAACATGAGCAGAAAAATCTTGAAACGGCTCTAAGCACCAACTCAAAAAATGTCTTTATTCCTTGTTTCCAAAATAGCTTCTCGAGTGAGACCAACACAATAATATTGTTCTTTGGCTCTTAGCAAGCATATTGTATTGGAATATGGTTCCTTTGAGACAAAAATCTATCCGCTGTTCAAATACCAAGGTCTTGCAATGGGTATAGCATAGGTCTTGCTATGGGTATAACATACACCTCGTGTCGTGAGTATGTCTCAAAGGCCTTGTTTTGTGAGTGTCTCATAGGCCTCGTGTTGTAAGTATGTCTCATAGACCTCGTGTTGTGAGTATGTCTCATAGACCTCGTGTCGTGAGTATGTCTCATAGGCCTCGTGTTGTGAGTATGTCTCATAGGCCTTGTGTTGTGAGTATGTCTCATAGGCCTTGTGTTGTGAGTATCTCATAGGCCTTGTTTTATGAGTATGTCTCATAGACCTTGTTTTGTGAGCATGTCTCATAGGCCTCGTGTTGTGAGTATGTCTCATAGACCTTGTTTTGTGAGTATGTCTCATAGGCCTTGTGTTGTGAGTATGTCTCTGATGATGTGTTCATGGTCCGATGGTCCACACAGAGACGATATGTCATGGTATTGTCAGTAGAGGCAATTTATCTATTTGTCAGCAGAGCCCAGGAACACCTGTATAAGACACTGGCTTAATGCAAAATGTCAGGTTTGAAGGAGACAGGTGATTAGTGAATGAACAAGAAATTCTGTAGCATAATTAAGAAGACAAGGACATTCTCATCCATTCGGATTTTTAAAAGTTTTTTGTTTTGTTTTTAATTTAGTGCAGGAAAATGAAAACATTTTAGAACATTATGAACACAATATTACTAGTCACTCAATTGTCATTTTAATTAATCAAATACACACGTTCTTATCCATTTAAAAAAACAAAGTGTTCTTTCATTTTGTTTTAAAATCTGCACAGGAAAACTGTAAAATGTATTAGAGGAGTATTAGGAACGTACCAATATTACTGAAATCACCCATGCAGGTCATATTAAATGGCCACATTCTGACCAGCTGCTGAATGTCTACACACTGTATGCCTGTATATTGACCAGTTTTGACCATGAAACTAATATATTAACTAATTATTGACTTATTTATTGTACAGATTTGTACAGATATAGTATCCTTGAATTTTGGAACTTGGTCCTAATAAAAAGTGTTGACTATGTAGCAAGCACAACCAATTATTCATGTTTGTGAATGAAATTACATTTTATATTCTCCAAATTATTTCTGTCTCCCTTCTGATTTTGTCTATTCAGTTTATCTTTGGCATCATCAAGTCATTTTATTGACGTATGTAAATGTCCGTGATTTAGAACGGCAGACAACAGTATTATTGTCCAGCAAATAACCAGTTCATGGCCAGTAATACAAGCTGACCTTTAATGACAATTTGGCAACAGAATTAGCTAATTAAGCCAAAATAGATAACCATGTATTGGCTCAGTTTTCATGATGTGGCTATACCGGTGCCTTTAACTAGCGGCAATGGACAGTCCCACCACATCAATGTCATTACGGGGAAACCAACATTGTTTATTTGTATGTTAATAACAGTGGACTAATGATATTGACAATTAAACATACGGCCAATGAGGGCTGCATAGGTTATTATGGATGTGGCAGGGAGGGGGCTCAAATGAAACAAAATGATGGTCGGTGTGGTCAATGGGAATTCTGGACATCTGATCGGGAAGTCGGAGGTAGTAATATAGTGTGTGTAGGGTGGAGGCAGTGGGGGGGACTGGTCATTGTTAGTTATTGTATTGACCGGCTGGCCAGCTGAATATTTGAACCATAGATTGATATGATTTGTCATTTATCTTGGAGGTATTGATGGTATATAATATAATAGGGAATTGGCTGAAGGTTGGTCGGCCTTGTTGGTTGAGGTACAAGGTAAAGGGAATCCAGTCAAGAACTCCTGTAGGATTTGATCTGAATGCATGCAATATGCCTGGGTGTTAATTATTGCTGTGGCATTTGATGAACTGAATGTCTCTGTCATAGAAGATTGACCTCGGGAGGGGGGCTTCTGTCATCATGTGCTTCCGCAGAGGGCTTTTTGTCACTGGCATGGTTCCATGCAGGAGGCTTTTGTCCTTGGTGTGGTTCCAGGCAGGGGACTTCTGTCAGGCCATGCTCCTTAAAGAAGGGGACACGGGCTGCTGTTAGAAGTGTGGGTCTGACCAGGGGGCTATTGCAGTTGTAGTGGTACGTGCCTGTGTCTCTGTGTGTGTGTAATTGGTAATGATGACATGAGTTGAATAATGACCTGTGCAAATCAAGGAACATGCCAATAAATTGCTTTCATTACAGCAGCTTTGTCATTGCAGTCATGTGGATTGTGTGAGGTCATGTGGATTGTGATGTCATGTGGATTGAGAGAGATATTGTATACAGCATGATCTGGTAGTTTTACAGGCAGGTGCTCCAAGCTTGTCTATTTTAAAATACTACGTATCACAGGTTATTAAATTATTAAACTCAATCTGCATTCATTGTCTAGAATGCAGGAATATAATTTTAATAATTTAATAATTTGTAATATATAGGATTTTAAAATAGACAAGTCATAGGAAAATATATCTCTTTGATGCCCTGGGTATCGTTTCACAGAGCTCTCTTAGCCGCTAAGAGACCATAGCACTCGCTTTGCTGATAGCTAATACATCGCTAAGAGAGTGCTATGATATCTTAGCGGCTAAGAGAGCTCTGTGTCGTGTGAAACCATACCCTGGCCTGCATGTTAAGAAAGGATTGTACGTTTAGTCAAGATGCAAGTCCAGGTGCTGCACCAGAGACGTCTATAATACATAACCTATATAATAGTGGCCCTAATTTGGTTTGCAATTTGAAACAAATCTTGTCCAAATTGGAACAGAATGTCTTTGAATTGAATTTTACTAATCTTGGTCTGCAGTGTAACTTGCTGTACAAGGATCGTTGGGTTCAATTCATGTAGTGTGATCATTCTGTGAACATTCAGATCCCTGATTCTCATAGTCTTCACTAGGAAAAGGTCTATGTCCCCAATAGGGTAGTATCAACAAACAAACAAACACGTTCTAACCTGTTCCATGTCGTCTAAATGTTTCTTATCTGTCCACCTCACTCAATGAAACCGACCTGCTGCTAATTAGCCAGCTCTTTACATAAGAGTAATCTGTAGTGTTTATTTAGACAGTCCTCTTAACACCCAGTGTCCGTCCTCTCGCGCCCACTAGGGGGGTTTACATGTCCCGTGACAGATCCTGATAGCCCTCTGGTTCACCCCCAGCTCTCTCGCCTTGCTGTTGTTCCAGCACCACATGCTGCTCCCCAGGGGACCGGTCATTGTAGGAAAGGTAATAATGATGAGAGGGACCTAGGGACCTCTCACACTTCGTATCTTCGCACTCGAGAACAGAACAAGAAATGTGTCTTATTGTCGCTCGCAAATTGCTCTTGGGTAATCAGCTTTTGTGTGAAAACCAAATGTTTTGCCCTGGTAAATATGCTGACCCTTTTGAACTTCCTGGATACCTTCAGAATGTTTGGGCAGTAGATTAGAGAGAATGTATGAGGAAGAAAGTGTAAGTTTCAAGGAAATATAATTAGTAAGATCTAGAAATGTAATAAAATATATTTTATGGCAAATAATTTCATGATGTGTTATCTTATTTTGGTATTGCTTTCATTTTTCCATAATTCTTTCATTTTCATATTGTCATTTAATTTTGTACATGTACATGTATTATATTTCTTATTTAACTAAGCCTTCTCCTAGATGCAAAACACTTTCTTATTCATTTTTAGTAAAATTAAATTAAACTCTGGAAAATACATATGCTTATCAGATGAGCTATTCTTCAAACTACCATGCTCTTGCCATTGAAATGTTCTACAAGACTGCAAATACAACTTTTAGTTCATCTCTGCGGGTTTTAGTCAATCATAGATACAGATGATGCCTATTTTCTAGGCATGTTCAAGATGTGAAAGGTATTATCCATATAACTTCTGAAAACCCAACTTCTAGAAATTCAATTACCGAAAGTTGGTAAAATTTCTTTTGGATAAGTGGTACTCCTTTGTTGTTTTTATTTTACATAGCAAAAGAAAAGGATGACAGTATGAAAATGATGGTCTATAAGTGTGTTCAGAATATTGGAAGATTACTAGGTGTAGAAGGATTTGGTCTGAACTGTGAAACTGCAGATATCTATTGTTGGCCATCACAACCAGGATTACTAGAGCGGTCTGGTTGTATAGCAACCATTCATCAGCTTCTATAAATCTGATGTTGGCATGTTGAACGGGTTTTTTAAAAATCGGTTAAATTTGATTAATATTTTTCTTTAAATTCAAATGAATTATGTCCACAACATATTTGGTTGATAGTGGATGGATATTTGATTGTTAAAGAGGGATGGTTGGTGATAGAAAGATGTAGACAGTTGGAGGAGATAAATAGATGAATGTGGATGGTTGGATGGTTGGTAGAGGGATTGTTGGATGGTAGAGGGAGGCGTGCTTGGAGAATAGACATGGAATGATGGTTGATTGGTTGTTTGGTTGGTTGATTGAAGAAGAGAAAGAAATGAATTATTATAGGATAGAGGGATGATTGAAGGATTGTTAGAGGGATGGGTGGTTGATAGAGAAAGAAAGAGAAAGAGTGTTCAAAGATAGTTGGGAGAGATGTTATAGGAGAATAGTTGGTGAGATGGTTGGTTGATAGAGGGGGATATAGAGGAATTGTTAGAGGATAGTTGGAGGTATGGTAGGTTGATAGATGGAAAAATAGAGGAAGGATAGATAGAGATAGAGATAGGAGAATAGTTGGAGGTATGGTTGGTTGGTTGAGAGAGGAAGATAGAGGAATTGTCGGAAAATATAGTGGAGGGATGATTGGAGAATAGTTTGATGGATAGTTGGTTGATAGAGTATAGAAAGAATGAACAATGGTTTGTCAATAGAAAGAATTGGAATTCATGTACACATGTGAAATTCCTTTGATTTCGATTGACATCCTCATCTTCTAGTCAAACAGTTGCAGATTGATTGCAGTTTCTGTTGACCCTGAGAACATGCAATGGTTATGGTGGGTTTCTATGAGTTATCCCTGTGGCTGGAGAGGGGGTGGGTTGGCAGCCCTTCCCCTGGACAACAAGGTGCGGATGTGGTCAAGAATAGCCCTGGAGTGGTCATTCTCTGCAGCACGTCCTGGTCAAGAAAACCAACACAGGGCCATGATGAGCTGGGCCATCATAGAGGTTGAGGGAAGGTACTGTACACAAGTATGGTATCGACCTGAATGCATATCTTCATGCTGTTGTGAAGGTTCTCTAAGAGAGATTAAATAGGGATAAAGATGGACATTGTCAGAACTGATTCAGGGCCAAGGTAGCCATATGGGAATGTTGTCAGTAGAGGAAATATATTTGTCAAATAATTCAGATTTTATTTTCTTCTCCAAAATACGACTGATGTTGTTTTAATTTGTTGCATACAACTGTTAAACGTGATTCCTTGAACTGTTTTTGTTTTATAGCTGAAATGTGATGCATGAACATTAACCCCTTTAGGCCACATGATGGTGGTTTGTGCATTGGACTGAATAGTTCATTACTTGCAGATGCATTGGACTGATTTAATTGTGATGACATTGGGAAAGTTCATTATGACTTTTTTATCCCCGAGTGATATAGAACTGGGAATTTGATTTGACACATATGAACAGGATTGTAAAAATATGGGTGTTTTATTTTTGGTGATGGTGATTAAAACTTATCAGTACATGCATGTATAGTACTGCAAGAAACAAAAGAAACACTTCCTTGAAAGAATTTGTGAACATTTCTTGAACTGATCCTTGACAATAATTGTTTTTGATAAAAATATGTTTGAGCCTTGGTCTCATGGCTGATGTGTCCTCACATTCAACCATCAAATATCTGACCCTCACCATTTCCAGTACCACCCCACCCCACTATCCTCTAGTATGAATGGTGACTATTTCTTTGACCAGCTGCCCAGTACATGTCTCCCACACCCAACTCATCTGACCACGGACTGACCACTCTGACCAGAGTCCAGTAGAAGGGGTGCAGGGTGTGTACCAACGCTCCATTAACAGATCCTCAACACCCCCTCCCCTTTCTCCCACCCTCCCCCACCACTACCCCCATCCTTCAGTGGTTATCGGAGTGAAGAGATATTCCCGACCCATTCTGTGCCTCATTGCCTGAATCCCTCACATCAAATCAAACACTCCATCTCATCACATTCACATCTGCCATCAATTCAGACTGCATTTACTTCACTGACGAGTGCCGTCCTTTTTACCTTTGGGAGAATGTTCAGGCCATGTTGCTCAGTGCATTGGGTCCGTAATTGTTTCTTCCTGTGAGGCTCTGGTCAGAGACCCGCACTCTTTGGTGGATCCAATGATGCCAGCCAAGGAAAACAAATGCCATCTCCGTTTATCGGAATCAATACAGTATGGGAATTTTTAGATTTTAGGAAAAAAAATGTAGACCTGAGTCAAAAGGTGGCTGGCTACGCGAGGGCGTTTATTGTCATTCAGTGTTTCTGACATGAAAATAAATTGTTCTCAATTCAATGTGGGCTAGGAATGGAGCTATAAGTGAAAGAATCTTGAAAGCGACTCTAAACCCCAATTTAAAAAAAATAAAGAGAGAAGAAAATGGGCCTGCCTTCACTTAATGGTATATAGGATTCATTTATGAAGATTGGGAGTCCATAATGTTATAATTGGCAATTTCAAATGCTTTATTACATATATGTAAATGGTTTTATTGTAGACATTTAGTTGGTGTTAACCCTCTCCCTGTTGGATCAGGCACAGCTCTGTAGGGCTGGTACAAATAGTGAGTGAGTGAGTGAGTGAATGAATGAATGAATGAATGAATGAATGAATGAATGAATGAATGAATGAATGAATGAATGAATGAGTGAGTGAGTGAGTGAATTATTTTGTGAGAGTGAATGAGTTAGTAAATGTGTGTGTGAATGAGTGAGTGAGTTAGATAGATAGATAGTCGGAAATGGGTGAAAGATTCCTGTAGCAATGTTAAACTCCATAATCACTCAGTTTGTTAGTGTTTAATTCACAGTATAAGAATCTTGTCACCCATATAAAATAATACATATGAAACAAAGCCAGGTGATGACAATATATTGTGAGCGTACGTTATATGGTTTGTAGTTCATGTAGCAGTGGCTAGACTTTCTGTACTAGCTTGTCATCTGCTTCACCACTTTTGATATCATCTTCTTGAGGGCAATATCTGGACATCTTATTATGAAGACACAACAGTGTACCAAGTTTCGGATATTTTTTGGTATCTCGTTTTCGATATTTTCAGCTGGAGGATTTGTAGTGTGATGGATGGATGTTTCAGTGATGTCTAGATGGATGTTTCAGTGATGTCTAGAGTTCTTTATACCCTAGTGAGGCAGGTCCATTGGCAATCTTGTATTTGAATTAAAGAAAAAAGAAATCAATTTATCAAAGTTGGTGTGGTGTTCTTAAGCAGACATTGCAATTTCACTTTATTCTCTAGGTAAAGACGATCCACAAAGGTCTACCTTGATTACAATTTGTTTAAAAAATCTTTATTAATCTTTTGAGATCTTGAAGGTGAACATCATCAATGGTTAATTATGCCTGCTGAGATGCGTCAAGTACACTTTCAAATCAAGCGTAATGCCACCCATGGCACATATTGATAGAACAATATTCAAGGTGGAGGGACGAACTTTTGTTCACGGATTTCTCGGCAGCGGTTTGCCGACGTCCGAGTGAGACTCCAACGATGTCCACAGATTCAGGAGCGAGAGCAAACAACGCCCCGGATGATAACTTCCCATATACACCGGCGATATTAGCACAGATGCAGTGTCAACAGCATTTGTTACTCTCGCTGGACACGCTATCTCCTGACAACTGCCTCCAAATCAATGTCTGTTGCTTGCGGTCTTCTGCTGGTGAAGACAAAACTGTTTGTTGTTGACCCGCCTGCCATCTAGGTTAATATTAGGGGGGTTTATTTTATTAAGGAGCTTGAACACCCTAATTTTATCCTAAGCTTCCCATTGTGATTCTTTTTATAGGGCAGCTCTTGTTGCCCCCAGCATTGAAAAGGTTAATGAGAATTTTCTTTTTCTTCATATAATTTGTATTATTATTATTATTGTTATTATTATTTATCATTTGAATATATTATTTTTGTGTTAAATATTTTTTTAACTTTTATTTTTGTCAAGATCTTTGTGAAATATCTTTTGTGTTCACAAATTGACACAATTGTCCCTTCCAAGAAAAAGTTTGCATATGTAATATACAAAACATGATATTGCTATGATCTCATAGCTGCTCTGTTTACACAAAACAATACGATTGCACAGGGATTTGCACCGCTTTTGATGTTCCACGGTCTGTGGTTATTTCTCACATATGAATATATCCAAAGACATTACGTTTTCTCATGAGACTCCCAACAAAATATGCTTGTTCTGCGAAAAAACAAAAAAAACATCGCTGTCATTTCCATGCATCAAAGGAACTGTTCCCAAGTAGACTCATGTTCACCGGAATCAATAATTCGCAGCAGGAAAGAAAGGGATCATCATTGTTATACAGCTTAAATACCGAAGAACGTTTTGGGGGCAAATTTAATAAAAATTGATTATATGTTGTACTGGAGCTGTTGTTAGCACCAAGAGTAGGTACGTTCATAGTCTAGCTGCTTCCGCTTTCTCTGTGGTACCGGGGCAGCTCTTGTCTTGGCCTGGCTTTGTAGCCTGGGGACAGGACTAGTATAGCATGCGATTGACCTAACCTTGAGGAAATTGGTACCCCGTAATGAGTCCTCTGGAACCATGTCATTTCTTTTCAGCCAGGATTTTGAACCTGATTGTATCTGGTTCAATGTGATATTTGAACATCTATTATTAGTGTGACCGAATTTAGCTCGAACCAATTTGGCACAGTGATCGGTGTTGTTGTTGTCTTCATCGCCATCACCATTGGATGTGGCATAGTGAATGTGGTTCTGTTAACCCTCTCCCTTCTGAAGGCGACTTAAGTTGCCCGATCACATGCATAAATAGAACAATTTGGTTTTATTCAGCAGGAAGAAGGTTAACCCTCACCCTGCTGGATTAGACACAGGCACAGTACTTTAGGACATCTCCGGTTGCCTCCAGCATCAGGAGGGTTAATGGACAGCAGATCTCATTAACTATTGCGGCAATTCCATTGAAACTTGGCAGGTGCATTTGTCGCCATTGTTATTGTTTATGTGAAAAATTCATTTTCATTTGATAAAAATTACACATATTTTCTTGACTTGAATAGTAAAATGTATTACATCCAGATACCTAAAGCTTAGATTCCGTATGAAAGATAATAAGAATTTAATTCATTAATTGCAGAAAAGTACAAGTCAGAGCACCAACTACAATAAAATCGAGTTTGGGTATATAAAACAGTAGAAAGCAGTTGGGTCATGAAGTTTCCATCTTTCCCTGTCAAATTAGCTCAGGACAACATGGGTTCCATCTAATCCATACAGAATACATATGGTTAATTAAACTGTTGTGAAAACAAGATACATGACACAACAGTGGATGAGCTTTGGCTTTGAACCCTGATGAACCTAGACTTTATTTCAAGGAAATGAGGACAAAATGGGCTGCATCTAATCCTTTTAATCAACGCAGAATGTGTAGGATTAGATTTTAGTATTTTTTTACTGTTACAATAGCAAGCAAGATATACATATCACAAGTTTCTATTCAGGGTATCTTCTTTCAACATGTGGATGATTGGCTTTGGACCCTAATGAACTTGATTCGAGGGAAATGAGGACAACATAGGGTCCATCTAATCCACACAGAATACATATCATTAATTTTCACTGTTGTGAAATCAAGCAAAATATACGTAAAACAAGTTTCTATATGGTGGATCCCCTTGCAACATGTGGATGATTGACTTTGGACCCAAATGACAAAATAGGGTCCGTCTAATCCACACAGATAGCATTCCACATAACCCACACATAATACATATTAGTTTTCACGGTTATCAACCCTCTCCATGCTGGAAGCAACCAGAGATGCCCAAAAGAGCAGTGCCTGTGCGTAGTCCAGCAGCGAGAGGGTTAAAGCAAGATATACATGTACAGCACACATTTCTATACGGCGGATCCGCAGCACCCACAAACACATGGATGATCTTTAATTGGCTTTGGGCCCTAATGAACGTAGACTTGATCCCAGGGAAATGAGGTCCGCCATCATCAACAGGGCAATGTGTACCTGTCTAATTGGTCAGCAGCCTAGCTGACCGTGGGCTAATCGTGGCCACACTACCTACAGAGTGGTCAATTACCGCCGTCTATGGCCGTACTGCTCACTATGGCCGATGCTGCTATTAAATGAACAAGTCAACTGGACATGGAGAGAAAATATTACATTGGGAACCGATCAGTCAAGCGGTGTTATGGTTTTTGGTTACAGACGAGGTTATCCAATTATTATATTTTTATAAACTCTATTGTTAATTTGTAATTGTGTAGTTTTCTAATTACAGGCATTGGTCTGCTCTACAGGGCATCTCTGGTTGCCTTTGGCAGTCAGAAGGTTAACCTTCTACAGCTGAAGGCAATCTTGGATGCTCTATAGAGCAGTGCTTGTGTCTGGTCTAGCAGGAATAGGATAGAAACAAATTCTTCCGATGTGGTTTGCGTGTATTTCTTGGGTTTAATTATTAAAATATTTTGAAAAGGGATGGCAATATTATTTCCAATTAATCCACTGATATGTATGAACTCCCAAATATTATTTTGATATAAGTCTTTTGATATCTTAACAAATTTAATTGATTTGTATCTAATAATATTTGGTAATTCATGCTGATCAGATTCAAAATATATCTTTCACCTTAATATATTTTAAAACTATGGTGATCAGATTCAAACTTGACATTTCATTTCAAGTAAGTCACATATTGGGCTATCATTATCCTGATTGTGCTGGTACATTTCGTAATTGTCCAAGTCAAACTGAAAATATGTCCAGTAGCCTAGGTATACAAAGTCTATCTGTACTAATTGGTCAGTAGCAAATGACCCAGGCGGTAATTCAATCCAGGGTGGCCAATTACATGCGACGATTACATCGCTGGCTCTTTGATCTCGACTCAACTCTGCTCAAGAAGGGTGATAGAGGGGTGTGTATGGAGTAACAAACCCACTTTGCTATTTACCAACACTTGTGTAGGACTATCACCTCATTCCCCTGGTCCCCCGGTCCCCCACCCCCTCCTCTCCTCTCCCCCTGGTCCTATCAATAACACCAGCTACTTGTAGAAGTTGATCTAGCACGTGTTGATCCAGCCGTCAATCAACATCACATGACTCGACCCCTGCGATCCGATTGGCCGGCCAGCGTTAAAGGGGCGGAATGTCCCATGAATGGAGGCTGAGACCCGTCTCGTAACACTCGGCTGAGCGTACTATGTGTGTAGCGTAGATAGCTTTGACAGCCAGAGAGAGCTAGAGAGAGATGACGGTTTTGGACTATCTAACGTGTTTCATCCGACTCTAGATTTTTGGATTACCTCGTGGAAGTTGACAAGACTGCAAGGTATGTAGCACTGGAAGTCCGCGGAAATGTTTCGGAATCCTGCCCCAGTCAGTGATCTGATTGCAGTGGAATTTATTGCAAACACTCTCGCGAGTCCATTCAGATATCTCATGACAATAGGAGAACATTGTCACAAGCAAATAGACATTTAATTATAACGATATGCTTCCCATTACACTAAGAACATAACGTCTGCGGCTCCAACAGTACTAATGTTATGATACCTGAACTCTTTCCCGTTATTAAAACTATTAATATTTTATCAAGATATTAACCAATATTAAAATCATATTATTAATATTGGAAATAGGTTGGAAGCGGTCGTTTTAACCTCTGACATTTGCTGTGTTATGATCGTGTTATGAATTAGATATCAGGTGTTTGTGCTAGGTATGGTTAAGAAGACATTAAAATAGTCTATGAATATTTTTCTGCTGAATTAACCTGAAGATAACAGAGCCTCCCACTATTAATGTGGACCATTGTTGTTGTGAACATAGTAGGAATAATGTCATTTTATTCCGTGATTTGTCGTTTATTTTATTTTTCAATACTGATGAATGCTGTTATCCTGCACTAATAGATTCAATAGTAGATATCAGATTTCTCTGGTATTTTGTCCATGATATGATCCCAAATTAATTATCTTGTTCTGGCCGCCTTGTTTAGTAGTACTGCCATGATGTATATCTGATACACGATCCAGCCATATCAAAACCAGATGGCTCCGAAAGATATTCTAAGAAACTGTGTATAAGCAACCTGAAGCATATATAAAGATGCCATAAGACATTAACTCTCTCCCTGCTGAAGGCGACTTAACTTGCCCAATCACATGCAGAAATAGAACGCTTTGATTTTATTCAGCATGGAGAAGATTAAACCATGAATCAGTTTCTGATGCATTTCTTATTGATAGAAGATTCTAACAGAAATACTTTTATAGGGATAGTACCTCCAGTTGTAATCAATTATAACCTATCAATTTCATCGTGAACAAAATATGTTTAGACTAAACCTCAACACTAAAATTTAAAATAGCACAATATACATAGTTAGAAGTCAAAGAAATGTTGTATAACTGAAATTCATGGTGTGAGAACATTAATTTGTCAAGTGAATTTCTGGAAGCTTAAAAGTACAAATAGAAAGTGAGGTTGAGTTATCAGGTAATATTTCTAAATGAGATTGTAATAATGATTATTACCAGTGATTAGTTTTACTTTTATTGGAGATCGTATAGATTCTTAACTATGTTGCCAGGAAATTAACATTTTGCTTATTGGTATTTTGTTGTTGATGACCTTATGATAGTAATTAAGCTATTTGAAATAAGCAGTATTGGGTTTGAACATTATGTGGTATGGAAACGATAAAATTTATTATCTTATAATTTTCTTTATTGATATTGGAAGGTTAAAATCAACATTATGGTCTTTTTCCCCTGTCTATGTATATATTCTCTTGTATGTACAAGCATTGGCAGTGAAATAATTCTTATGATTGTCTATTGCTAGGAAACTGTAATTTGCCATACATAATTCATCAGCCTTTTTAATCTGAAAAATACTTCTCACTAGTCTAGACAAAATCACACATAAATGGGTTTTATCCTTATTCAAATTTACACCCAGTTCCTAGCAATGTATATCGATGTGTCTTTTATTGATACCACAATTCTCATTTTACCATTCCTGGTATTTTTTGGAAGTCGTTGGTGCCATGCTGTTGTGTGTGAGTGTCTGTAAAATAGAGATCAGTCGGTCGAATCGTAAAGTCCATCTTTCAAGTTCCAGTTTTGTTTTCATAAGTGGAACATTAATGTCAGTTGATGTGGTTTCCTAGCTGTGATCTTGTATAATCTGGTTATTTGTTGGTATAACTTCTTGTCATCTATGTCATTCGGTGTAAATATTGAAATGTGTTATCAGACCTCATTAGTGAGCCGCTGATTCGTTGAAGGTGTTAGGATTGTGTGGGTTGCCTAGGCAACTAATTTTGTCAAGACCAATCAATAACGAGACTCCAATGCAACAATTTACCCATCATTCCTCACCAAATTACCTACATCCGCTGTGAATAAATCGAGAGATTTTCTGAAGTTCAAACGATAGACTATGAACAAACTAATGTAATTGAAGTAATTTTATATCTTATAATCATTTTTTCTTTTGTATTTTATATTTTTTGGTTTACTTAAATTTCCTCGTTTCAAACTTTAATGTGGTCTTTGCTCCATGTTATGTTGATTTACTACAAAGCTTGCAGTTTTATTGGGAGTTATACATCCCTTGGTAGTTAAGTTATGACCCTTGAAATTGAATTGTCACATAAGTTGGTGAAGAAACTCGGCTATTTTAACAACATAGATTTGTTTTTTCTTTCCATAATTTGATTTTGAAAACAATGGTTAATTTCTAAAAAGAAATTAACCAAAGTTTCATTTCAGTTCTCTATTGTTTTTAAAAAAAAATTTTTTTTAATGACATTGAAGGTTTCCTATTCCGTTAGTGCTGTTACAAAAGACAGTCGTTCATCTGGGGTTAATATCCAATATAATGCTAAAGTTTTGTAGCTGTCCATATTATGTATATCACATTACCACAATCTCATTTCTAGGTAATGATCTATTGTTAGGCAAGGTATGTCATCACATATTTTAAGCAATATAGAAGATATGGAGTCTGCATGCTCGAATTATGGCAGGATACTTTGTGAACTAGTACCACCAGCCAGTGGAAATTAATCTGCAAAATATGCCAGTTGTGATGTGAGTGAAATAATCTTGAAAGCAGCTCTAAACCTCCAATTCAAACTCACAAATAATAGTCACTTATGATGTGAGTGAAATAATCTTGAAAGCAACTCTAAACCCTCAATTCAAACTAACAAGTACAAGCAGAAAAGGTGCATACTAAACATGATTTGAGTGAAATAATCTTGATAGAAGCTCTAAACACCTCAATTCAAACTAACAAGTACAAGTAGAAAAGGTGCATACTAAACATGATTTGAGTGAAATAATCTTGATAGAAGCTCTAAAACCCTCAATTCAAACTAACAAGTACAAGCTGAGAAGGTGTGCATGTTAAACATGCCAGTCGTGATGTGAGTGAAAGAATCCTGAAAGTCCAATCCTCCCAACCAAGCTAGTCGTCACTTCCAGCAATAGTCCACAGCCACATCAGACGACTCGGCTGATTCTGTTCTGATACCAGTTAATGTTCATCAAACCTGTAACATCTCGCTCTCCCCAGTGTCCAGTAACTTCAGGTCGATCCACCAACACACAATAACTAACTAACTATCTATACAGTCGGTCATAACATCAAACAGAGACCCAGAAGCAACTGTTTCCCCGTGTTGTAAGTGCACAAGCTTTTACATTCCATCGGAATACATAGAGATGGGGCAATTGATCATAATTGACAAAAATACACACGTAAAAAGGGAACGGAATTGACCAAAAAGTGATGGGAGATTATATAAATTGCCTCGGGGGCGATGTCTGCTTGTGCCGGGGAGACACTGTTCGATGTGTACGGAATCTGATGGCTCGCTTCTTCGTACATTAGTGTCCGCGGACAAAACTTCTCTTTGTAGTTTTATTGCCAGTGCATAGAACTGCTTTTATACCGTGAAACAAACTAGAAAAGCGCACTTCAAAAGTAAATATGTCAAGACAAATTACAATGGCGTGTTCTGGTCTTGATACGGAAAGCTCCCCCCTCCCACTTTCATCCCTCTTTGGATCGGGTTTTTACATTTGAGAAGTAACTTGTAGAATCTGAAATACAGGAGTCTGGCTGTGTTCTTGAGGTTTAGTAAAGACTGGGCTTATTACTGAATACTGTCTGTAAATTGGGTTGACAGTTTTCTTCTTTGATGGCAGCATTCAAATGAAGCCAGAGTTTTCTTCCAAAGAAATGAACGAAATCCGAGCTAGGTATTGGCACCACGCACTGGCCTTGGTGTAGAAATAGCTCTGTTCTATATAGAGGACACTTCCAGTTGTCCTCAGGAGGGAGAAGGTTAAGAAAGACATATTTTAATAATTACATTTTTGCTACTGTAATTAGATCTGATAATTAGATATCTGTGCGGTAGCTCTTGTTTTCGCTAGCATTATTACAGTTAATTCTTTTTAATTTTTAATTTTTTATTTATCTTGCTTCTTTTCTTTTTTTGGCCACAAATCCCTGGCCTTGAGATTACGAAACCTTTCTGAGTACGATTTCGTACTCAACTCAGAATTTTGTTCCTAAAACGTCATGTGACGTCATAGTCTGAGTACGTTTTTGTGCTCAGAAAGTTTCGTAATCTCGGGGCCTGGTAAAATATGAGTTGACTCAATATGAGTTAACTGTAAAGTTAAAGGCAAATAAAGAATTGAATTGACTTTGAAATTGTTTCAAATCCTCAAGGGGAGTGTTCTCGAAGTGTTCAGTTGTAATCTTCCAGTAGTCTTCATCTCTATGGCTGACCGTGTACAAATCCATTTACTGAATCTAAACATATAAATGTAAAGTGAATATGGTTGTCTGACAATATAATTCCATTACATGTTTAAGTGACGATGACAGTAAAAATTCATCAAAACGAAATTACCCAGTAAGCCTACATTTAAATAATGTCTTTGTTTCTATGTCAGAGATACCGACTGCATGTAAATCTTGTAACTTTATATTATATAGCTTTCCAACATTATTTCAATGACTTTTATCTGAATGAAGTGCCAAGTTAGCTAGATTCCTTTTCATTTTATTAATAACACTGGATTAAGTAACCTGGAAGTGCCGATCCTGACATTGTATTTAATTCTGTCATCTCTCGCGCTATCAATTGCCAATGCTGAGAGATGATAGTGTAGCTTTTAGACGTCGTCATTGTTATATGCTTCATTGTCTCGCGAGTACTGCTTTTATGCTTTATTGTCTCAGAGGAAAATGACCTTTGACCCAAGGGTTACCAACATGTATCAAGATGAAATCCCAGCGAAAGTCGTATGTTTCTTTTTGAAGCCTGCTTCAAAGAGAATGTTATAACAGAAAGCATTTACTGTTGATTTTAATCCCGGCTCTCCAGTATTGGAGGTTTCCGATATTTTCAATTCATTATTGAGCTCTTATACCCTTCAACAAAGGTGAACAGGTAATCAGTTAATCACCTGTAATTGTCAGCCTGAGCCAAGTGGTTTTTGTTTCCACTTTTGTTTCCAGGTTTATTTTGAATTGAAAGATCAGGTAATCTGAGCCGGTAATGTACTCGTGGAAGTCGGAATGCACTGAAAAGGCAGTTGGCTGAAGAGAGAAGGAGTCAGATCTCGACAGCATGCAGTCAGAAACCTGAGTCCCGGGGTTTTCGGTTTCACCCCGGAACATCAAGTCGGGGAAAACGAGAAGCGATGACTACTGGCTTTTCACAGCACCAGTCACCTGGGATCGATAACAAGGCTTAACGACTTTAACTGTTCCGCCTGTACCTGTTCCAAATGTCAACGTAATGTCAACAGTGTACGACATTGTTTTTGTAAGACTTCCCTTGCTAGACTCTACCTTACAAAATGCCATCACTCAATTCTTCAACCTAACCAGGGAGTCCATTTTTCACCATCCGCTGTTGACAAGTCAGGGCGGGCGACAACCATTCACAGGGCATCGTAGATTGTCCGTATTCCTTCTGTCGTTAATCTTCGTCTGTCTCAGGGACACCCTCGTCAATTTCTCCCCCTCCCCCCACGCCTTCGTCAATTTCACCCAGACGGCAGGAAGAAAACGACGAAGTCGTGGACGACCCTCCTTCCTGTGTCGGCGGAGGGCCTGGCATGTACATGGCCAAACCTTCGGCAACTTTACACGGGCTGGGTATTAACCCTACCTTGCAGGTGAAAGATTAATTGATTCAAGGATACCTCTGTGGCTTGCTGACTGACTGACTCGCTCACTTTCTCGCTCACTTTCTCGGGTCGGGTTTGGCTGCTGAGACCTCTCGAGTGTTAAGCCCCGACATGATGGGACAGTCAAATCGTCTGTGGCTATTGACTTAGGACATCTAAGAATTCCCGCTATTCTCGCTATTCTCGGAGAGCCGGCAACATGACTGCCGTCGTAAATTGCTTGTAAATTTCCGCATGATAATCGGCTATTGAACTGTCGTGTATTATAAGATTTCAGGGGCCTTGATACGGCACATTATTCATGAATATTATTTGTTGTTTTTTATATTATTAATATGCCACATTATTAATGAACATCATTATTTATTTTTATTATTATTATTATTATTATTTTAATCCGCAGCATTTATTGTGTTAATAAATTTATATATCTTTTGAACATACAGTGAGCGTATGCTATGTTTTTTGTTTTTTTTATATCGTAAATTTCTTTCATTTTTTTTTTACAGCCATACACAAGACATCACATATTTACCAAAGTAAATAAGCAAAACCCAATTGTATCCAGACATCTTGTAGACAAAATCACTCTCACTTTACGATCGTATATGGTTAGACAGGAATCGAGCCGAGATAAGTGAATTGAGGTATAGAGGAATCTCACCAAGATAAGTGAATTGAGAGATAGTCTCTGAATGTCTCTGATTGGTACCGACCTCCGTTGCTATAGGTAGGAAATGGTAGAACTGTCCTCGGCACTGGTCTATTATTCATAACTGTATTATAATAACAGCTTGATGCACACAGAGATAGTTCTCCAACACTGGCAGTTTTGTTGATTATCTGAAATGAATGGAGTATTCGGGTGCATTCCGACGTCTTGCATAATAGGTTTACTGCTACAACAATAATATATATATAAATCTGTACATTTATTCTTGTTCATATCATCTGTGTATAGTATGGTTATTCTGTAAAATACAAAAATAATAATAATAAAAATTAATGTTGGTATTTTGTAAAATATAAATTAATGAATTGGAATTTATAAGTTCTTTTTGACAAAATCCATTTACATCTTTGTGACAAGATTTGAGTTGTATTTTGTGACCATTTTCCAAGACTTGATTTCTGCAATGTGTCATTGGAAATTCTCTAAGGTTTGAGTTATCATATTTTCTGACAAATTCTCCATGGCATGATTTCAGTTATTGTGCATAACAATTCTCTGTGGACCCAATTTAAAACAAATTTCGGAGGTCCCATTTAAAATATATTTCATGACAATTCTGAAAGACATTATTTTAGTCATATTTCATGATAATATTCTATCCAAATGATAATTCCTGTCATATTTCATGATAATATTCTCTCCAAATGATAATTCCTGTCATATTTCATGATAACTCCCATGGCAAATGGGTGAAAGATTCCCGCAGCGACGTTAAACTCCATATTCACTCACTCACTCCCGTGGCTGATTCCTGTTGTATTTCATAACAGTGTTCTCTCCCAGGGATAATTCCTGTTATTTTTCATGACACTTTTCTGTACAATTGGTCAGGACTACTACTTACAGAGAGGTTCTTCAGTCTTAGGTGCACATGTGTTATTTAAAAAAAAAATTATTGGAAGATCGTTTGGCGAGTAGAAAGGTTTTTCATTAACTGTAATACCACTGGTAATATAATTATGTGTGGGTGCCTCCAGTATTAGGTGTCACAGAGAAACGTCGAGGGAAATTTGCTGCATGTTAGTACGTAATTTGTTAACCCTCGACTTTCAAACATGCTCACCCTGGAATTTCTTTTAAAAGCATGAAACTATAACATGAAAGTACATGTAAATTTTAATATATTTTAGTATTGTTACTTCATATCTCCCATTACATAGTATGATATAAGTGGAAAAAATCTTGAAAGCGTTTCTAAACCCTAATTTAACCCTCTCCATGCTGGA
>JAUTBZ010197310.1:0-21605 GCA_032361785.1 Lepetodrilus galriftensis | reverse complement strand
CGTAAACATAACTTGAAAGCACACGATCATGAAAATCACATCCCTTATCTCCGCTTCCGCAATGGTTCTGGCCCTCGCTGCTCCTGTATATGCACAAACAGCACCAGCCACACCGGCCCCTGCCGCACCAGCAGCCACACCGGCTCCAGCTGCGCAAGCGGGCACACCGGCTACGCCAGCCGCTACACCGGCAGCTACGCCAACAGGCATTCCAGCTGCGATGGCTAACGTAGCGGTCGTGCAACAAGTGAACGCCCAGCTTACGGCTCAGGGCTATACCATCACTGATGTTGTGAAAAATGCCAAGTCAAAGGATCAGTCAAGGACAGAGAAGATACCCTTGCAGCACAACCCTCACCAGGAAAAGAAACAATCACCAAAACAACATCCCAAACCTCTCCCACTTGAACTGAAGAAGAGGCGGAGCACTCGATCAGCAAACAAGAAACGCATCACACGTTTTGCGCAACAGACAACACCTCTTTCTACAGTAACAGGTAAATACTGTCGATACTTCAAAAGGTTATGTGCAAAAACCTCAATGTAATGTACAGAGGTGTGGGCCCTATAGTTACACACAGTGATAGATTTACCTCTCTTCATCAAATATTCACATTAGCCGTCTTCCGTTGGAAGCAACAAACGTCCAACAAACTGTGGCAAGGTTAAGAGATCAGCCAACTTATATTCTATTTATCACGTAAAATTTGAAATGATGAATAAACATAATAATAACGTTTAGAAAACATCAGAATTTCATTATTCAATAGCAACATATATATTAAACAAATTAATGAAGCGCGTACATATTTCTTGCTTAAAACTTTGCCTACCACTGATAGAAAGATAGGCACGCATTTTAGTTCTGCGAATTATTTCGAATCTGCGAAATGAGCACCTTTAACTGTGGTTTACACAACACTTCTTAACCTCAAATCCATGGAGACACCTGTGATGAAGTGTCTAATCTGTCTATCAATATAGGCAGCGATGCTTGAAACATGCAGCATGTTTGATGTTGGGCTCTGTTAATCCACTTTAATCTGTTATGGAATTGCCAATGCATTTATTAGGATAGAAAATGTAGCATACTCGAGATATTTCAAGGAATTGGATATTTTGCTTGAAGGAAACAGCATGTAGTGTAATTATTAAAAGCGATATTATACATCTTACATAAATTCAATGTTTTAGTAACTGGAAACATATTTCAGTTATTTGTTTGAGTAAATCATGCACAGAAATCAATATTCAGCTTTCAGGAAGACATGGGTCAACTGCTCGATTGAGAAATGTACGTTCTGCTTTCAGGACATGGACTGTTACTGGAGTCTCCGCCTACACCGCCTACTCCGCCTCCTCTCCTGCACAGCGACGTGGTGGTCATCACCCCGACGACGATGTTGCTGATCCACCCCAGCTCCACGCTCCCCCATGATGACGAAGCTTCAGAAAGTCCAGCAGAACAGCTAGACGACGCCTTGGAGGACATGCTCGATCTGCTTCGTCTCCATGGCTACAGTGGTTCCGTGTTGCCGGAGAACATGTCCGCATACCCGATCGGGAATGCCACGGAACCTCCGGAGGAACACGAGGAGGAGGAACACGAGGAGGAAGAAGAGGCCGGGGAAAAAGAGGCCGTGGAAAAAGAGGCCTGGGAAAAAGAAGACGAAAATGAGAAGGGAGATAATGAATATGAAATTGATGATGATCATCTAATGACTGCAAGTGTCAACGTCAGCGAGATGGTATCGAGAGAAACCGATGAGTTTGAATATGATGATGACCTTAAACCCAGTGGGACAGATACTCTGCCGTACATAGTGCACAACATGTCTAGTCTGGCGTCCGAGGTGTACGACCCTTACTATAACTACGGTCACCAATACGAACCAAAGAAACATGAACCCCGTGAGAAGATCCAACCGACGCCCATTCCCCGTGAGAAGATCCAGCCGACCCCCGTCCTTGGTAAACACACCAGTGTCAAGGTCATGGGGAATGCTGCAACAACGGGGAATGCTGCAGTTGTTGCTGGCGGCAACGCGACAACCGGATCCCATGCCAAGGTTGTGGACGTGAAAAAAGTCGCAAAAACAAAACACGTGGCAGAATTTGGAGGACTTTCTGCCAGTGCCATATTCGGAATAATTGTGGGGACATTTGTTGGGTTCTGGCTGATCATGGGTCCGATGGTGTGCTTCCTGAAGAAGGTCCGCGACCACCACAAAGAGAAGGAGAAGCGGTTCACCATCGGACCACGATCTGGACAGAACCGGCCGGGAACCGGAATCATGGAGGCCATGATCATGACCGAGCTCGGTATGATGCCACACAAGAAGAAGGTGTTGTTCCGAGAAAGCAGAGATTCTTCTGAAAGGATGTCCCTGACTGCAGACGACAAAGACGTGGAAACATTCCACGATGCCTACGACACTCCAGAACACCTTCCATGACATCATCACATCATATACTAGACAAAGACATTATTTTCTAGTATGGTAATAAAGAGAACACATTGAAAGACATACCGGCCTACCATGATAACAATAACATTTCAAGACATGGTGTCATCGACTCATTTTTTATGTACTTCAGTATATCAACATGATCAATATGTAATTATTCTCACAATAACGTTAAATAAATTGTTTTAACACTCCACTCATTGTCACCATTAAATAGTCCCAACACCACACGTTTGTAGTTTGAATAATAATATTTCAAGTTTCATAATTGATAAATGCCTTTATGTTTTTGGCACAAATAAATTACGGAGAACAACATAAAAAAAATTAAGAAGTCTAATAATAAATCAAACCAGTTTTTTTTATATCGACATCTGGAATCCGTTCAGAGGTAAAATAGTCCTCATTCACAAAAGCCGCCAGATTTTGTTAAGATGCTGACAACATGTGCCTGTTGTGTGAATGTCATAACGACCCGTGTACACTACAAACTGGAGAGTTGTTGCAACATGTACTTAGTGTGGACGTCCGACACGGCCGCCCAGACTTAGACCGGGGTCACCGCGGTTTGAACACACAATCACCTGTCCTGCATCCTACTAATCACAGATCGATCAGGCTTCTTCTCTTGTCTCCAGCACAAAGAAGGTTAAATGATTCTCTTAACGTGCTGCAGTGAAAATGGTCAGTTTGTGAGCTGGGGGCTGAGATCAAACTTGCATTGGCATCAATAATGGTGTTTTCAGAGTTGTTCACAGTTGAAATAGTAAATCATGACATCACAAAGACATTTAAGAATGTTGAGTTCCAAAGGTTTGCGTCATGAAGTCACATACATATTTCACACATATACAATTGTCTATAGCATTGATCATAATTATTATGCCCTAACTAGGTATATGAGGTATTCCAGTCTACACATGATTTTTATCAATATTTTGATAGATACAAGATATAAATCAAGTCAATAAAGAAGATACACAATTTAATTTTCGTTGATTATTGTTCATTGATGAACTGTAGTGGGACCAATGAAATTGTTTTAATTTCTGCTACCTTTTATCAGTAACAAAATGTAATATTTTAATTAGTTTTCAGAAATTATACTATTGCTACGTTCACTTTTATATAAATAAATATACAGTGATTCCGGCAATCTGATTGGTTCACATGACCTCAAAACATCACGTTCATACTTCGATGAACGAAAGTTTCTTAGGTGGCATTACAGGTAGTGACATAAGATGTTCAGAAGTGGATTGTTTTAATGAGATTGTTGTCAAGGCTATTGTTATCAGGTTTTCGGAAATGTGGGCTATTCGTTTCATTTAATAACTGTCTTACAAAGTCATATGCAGAGGCTGGTCACCAGCAGTTATCCACTTCTGAACATCTTATGTCACTACCTGGTTGCACCAATATTAAGATATTAGTCCCTCGGTTGTTTCAGTTCGAGGGTCAACTACTGACTGACCTTTCAGATGACTTGATTCTCAACTTATTAATTTCTTAATTAAAACAGAAAAATATATATTCCCAAATTCATGCAGCAGGTTTCAATATGAATATTCTAGAAATGTAATGTGTCCACATGAAGACTTTAGGCAATGCTTCGTAATCGGGAGTTGTATTTAGCGTACGAGTGCGAATCCCATCCCAAATGAGACGTTCTTGACCATGTCAACACCGGGGACAATAAAGCCGCTGAATACAACACAGTGTTTTGTTGGCCAGATCTGTGTGCTAACTCTGCACCCTGTCCTAACAAACAGCTGATTAGCCTGGAACCCGGGTTTGTGACACACTGCAGCTCACATGAGTCGGCTTACTCACATCTTAGTCAGCTTACCCACATCTTAGTCGCAGCAACACTGCCATCGTGTCACTCGGCAAGACAGGATTCTCGCATCAGCTGACCAGATTCTCTCAGCAGACTTAACTTTCTACAGACATGCTGCCATTCCGCCACTTTTGTCCGAGCAGCATTGTCCGAGCACGACGGCCGACTTTCTAAGATGTAGCCGAGCTGACATTGCATCACTTTACGAGACGGGATTGTTTTAGTGCGAAAGCAAAGCTTAGTCACGGCCACTATACACTATTGTTCCACCTTAAAGGACAGGATTCCCTCAGTAATGCAGCTAGTTTAGTAACAGCCAAATGCTGTAAATGTGACATCCTGCAAGACAGAGGATTCACTCAGTAATGCAGCTAGTTTAGCAACAGCCAAATCCTGCAAATGTGCCACCCTGCAAGCCAGATTCTCTCAAAACAAGAGGTAGAAATTTCAGAAATAACTTTCTAAGCAATGCTGCAATTTGTGCCACTAGACAGAGGATGGATTCTCTCAGTAATAGCAACAGTCTAGCAACAGCCACCCTTCAATTGTGCCACCTTACAAAACAGGATTCTCTGAGTAATGGTCCCAGCTTTCTAAGCCACACTGCAATTGTGTCGCTCTACATGACAGTATTCTCCGAGTCTAAGCATGAGAGCTAGCTTTGTCACAGCCATGCTACGATTACGCCACGTGAAAAGACACGATTCTCTCAGCGTGGGGACATGCTAGTGTCGACTCGGAGAAGAGTTGCTCAAAGTGACAGCTCAGTGACAATCCAGGTAAAATTCTTTCACATGCTAGAGTATACAACTGGGCATCGTTTCTCGAAGCTCTCATATCTACTACGAGACCAAAAGCACTTTCGTAGCCATCTCTAATACATGGGAATCGTGCACTTACGACAGCGCTATGGTCTCTTAGTTGATAATCGAGAGCTTCGAGAAACGATACCCAGAATGAGTTTTATGCATGACTTCCCAACAGTATTTCATGAGTCTCACAATGAAATGTTTATGTGCTACCTCTTGTTTTGAGAGAATCTGGCTTGCAGGGTGGCACATTTGCAGGATTTGGCTGTTGCTAAACTAGGTGTGGCATAACCTACCATAACTTTATCTTATGGTAAAGTCTATGATCCATGGCTGTGCATATAAAGAACCACATTTGTCCCCACATATTAGTTATGATCTTGGAGGGACCTGTGCGAGATTAGCAATTATTCGGGGAGAAAAACAAACTTTTAAGCGATAAAATAAAAACAGCAATATTTGGTAGATTCCCATACGAACATGTGAAACCAGCCTGAATTATTCTCCACTGCAGATGAAACATACATTGCTTAGGAATTGCCATGTTCTAATGTATTTGCTATATAAAGATAAATTGAGCATACAATAATTTCTGTACATCCATTTAATTTAGGCAGACATTTTTTGAATAATTTGGATTAAATCTACATTTTCAAAATTGTGACATTTATGAACGGTTATCATGAATATGTAACTCTAACCTTTTTTCTCTGAAAATATTAATATTGAACTCAGAAAAAATATCAGTAATATTCCGGATCAATTCAGATTGTACACGTTACAGGCTATACCTGCTGAGTGTAGTGTACTTTCTGACACGAAGACATCAGTTTAACGACGTCAATCAATCATATATCAGTGTAACACTAGTTATACAGTCCTGCTGGCTGAGTTGTCACACTGGCCACCGGAACAATTATAAAAAATATATATATATAATAGTAGATGCTAGTAATCTATACCTTCATTTCATCAATGATAATTTTGTTCTTATATTTTAAAATAATCTATCAGAAATCTATTTTTGAATAATTTGGAAAAAATCTACATTTTCAAAATTGTGATATTTGAATATGTAACTCTAACTTACTTGTAGAAAATATAAGGACATTTAGAAATTAGCAGAAGATTTCATTTGTACTGAAATTCTGCAATATGTTTCATAATTTAATTTGATAAAAAAACAATATTTTGTGAATTTACAGTACTTGTTTTACATTCCAAATAGACATTATATTAGATGAATGTGTATATAATACACCATAGTTTGCATATTGTCTTGTTGTATCAATCAATCACCTCTTCATTTGGGGGATTCTTATGGTAATGCCATTTATTTTAATTTCTCACTTTCTACAAAGTCTCATGTTAGTTTTCACCAGAAAATAATCTGAATGTTCCACAATTTGGTGTAATCTTGTCATGTAGTTCTGCACAGTTTCACAGTCCAGTGACAAGGAAGCTGTCAAAATTCTCAGCTAATTTCTACACAGGTAAAGGTGGACACGTGACAAATACTATACATTCTGCATTTCAAATATGTTCACATGCAAACTAAAGGAATAGGGTTTGTCTGATAGATCTGTGCTAGGGTAACCCTCTCCATGCTGAAGGCAACTGGAAAGGCCCTAAAGAGCAGTGACTATGCCAAATCCAGAAGGGAGAGGGTTAAGCAAGAGATTTAGACATGCTGGTTGCAGATTGCCTGCTACTGATTTGGTTGAAACTGGCTCTGAAGCAGCTGATATGCCTGGGCACTGACATTATGCTGCCATGACATCAGCTTTGTTAAACTTGTTTAAGATCCAAAAAAAAATATTTCCAGGTGTATATACTACTACTACTACTAATAATAAATAATAATAAAGAATAATAAAAAAAAAATATAATAATAATAATAATAATCCACCAATTCCCTGCTCATAGCCATACATTATTCCCTCAACTCCCTAGTGAGTATACAAGCCAAGTTGCCATTCTTCAGGCACTAGAAGGTTATATCACTGATTAAGCCATCTCTTACTACCAGGTACCCATTCCCTGCCAGGTGAACAGGTGTATTTTCGACCTAAGCCACTTGCTTTCTAAACCTCTGATCAGAAATGAATACAGATCACTGCATACACAACAAACTTCTCGGACTGTTCGTAATCACAGCCAAGTCAAGTCAAGTCGAGCCGATATAATCCCAAGTTCAGTTTAGGCAACAACTGCTGCCATTTAGCATCTAGGTATGGAATGTGAGGTCATAGGTACGCTAGCCAAACATACACCCACCACCCCAGCTAACCGTCCTCTTCCTCCCCCCCACAGGAGTGGAGCTGGTGGTAAAGTAGCCGCCTAGTCCAGATCTCAGTCAGATCAAAGCATATTTGCCACAACACAGGAGTAGCTGCGGGTACTTGCAATGCATGACATATAGTCAGCTGACTCTCAACCAGCCACTATATCTACACACAGCCAGTGTGGGACTTGACTTGACGACTTGACTTGACTTGATGGCCAGACTTGACGACTTGACTTGGACTTAACGCCAGTCTGGTACTTCCAAGTCACACGGTCCAAAGTCAGTTTGTTCTTAGTGCGAAAACAAATAAATCTAACAAACATGCTTGCTGCTTGCTTTCAATGAATAATTTGATGAACATTTCTAAATCTACCATACTTTCATTTGTAATTCAATATTATGCAGTATTTATTTTTGGCTGTTTTCAAACTGGTTAACTTTCTAGAAATTGTCAATATTTTTCAGAAATATATAAATGGTGATTGCTTAATAGCATTGTGTTTTTTATCCTTCCAACTCATTTAAGATTATTTTATTTTATTTTCAGATTGAATTGAGAATTTTAAAAGTTGGAATCTACTAGAGCAAGGATAGCAGACAGAACCTGAGTATACTCCTACCACTCATCACGACCACCATGAGATGCAACTGTTGTTGTGGGAACTTCACACAACAAAAGGATATCTTTATAGTAAATCTATAATGACTTGAAAGTTGTCTAAAATGTGACCATTTTAATTTCAAATTTCATTGAAATTCCAATCAGTAACGTTGATTTATTGAAAAGACCATACAAATGGAGGGAAATGATACAAACACAACTATTGCTACACCAGCTCAAATTGTAGCAATAGCTGTGATTGGCTCAACCATGTTGACACTTGTGTTGCTGAACCTTGTGATGTTCATCATATACAAGAAGCTGAGGAACGGACATCACTTGCATCCCAAGGTCAACAGACGCGAGAACGTACGACTGTGCAATGTTAAACCTACGGGAGAATACAACACTGTGTCCTTGTACAGGCCTGACAGCTTCAGCCAATCAACAATCAGAGATGATGGAGGAAGTGCTTCCTTTGACCTCAACAGTTCAGGTCAAAGGTCAAGGTCAATGAACAGGAGTTTGAGTTACATTGATGGTACGGATGTTTCGCATGACATGAACACGATTGCAAATTGTGTTTCTTCTCCTAAAACATCTGAAGCTCAACTTTCAAAGAAGTCAAATCCAGTTGACAGCACTAGACTACGAACAGAAGTTCAAATCCATAAAGGTTCATTTAAGAATGTAAATACAACTGGATTTAGTGACGTTCACCGATATCAGAATATACATGTCCAAACTGGGTCTAGACTTTCGACTGCACCACACGACTCCAAGGTGAACAGGTCACAAGTGTCACATGACTGCAAAGTGAACAGGTCAGAAGTGTCACATGACCCCAAGGTGAACAGGTCAGAAGTGTCACATGACTGCAAAGTGAACAGGTCACAAATGTCACATGACTGCAAAGTGAACGGGTCACAAGTGTCACATGACCCCGAGGTGAAGGTGTCAAATATAGATTCCAATTCCAATCAGAAAATCCATCCGTCTCCTGTACCAGGTTTTCATCCTCAAAGAAACAGGCTGGACTCTCCTACAAGCCCACAAGGCCCGAAGAGAAAGCATCGTCACACAAAGGTGAAACACTACGTGGACATGACAGACTTTGACAATGACACCGACACTGACATCCATGGCATGGACGATGCCAGTGACAATGACGTCAGCTTCGGTCCCGACGACATCTCGTCGTCTCATCGTGGCCACAACAGATTGCTGATTCAAAGAGACGTGGTGGAGTTTCAGAACCATGCATTTGAATTTTCTGAAAATAAGACGGCTTTAGAAGAAATGACAGATACTGAACTGTGAGATGAGATTGCCAATATAGAACTACATTCTGAGGGAACCATCTGCTTTACAATTAGGACATCTCTGTGTCCATTTATATAGCGCCAAACTCCACACTAGGTATGCTCATGGCGCTTACATTATTACCTTGGTCAACGGATCTGTGGTCACTCAATTCCCTCTCAACTCCCTGGGGAGTATACTCCTATTGTACTGGGAATGTATATATATATCAGCTTAGCTACCACCGTAGTCCAGTCACTAGACTATATAAATCATCAAAATAGTTTATTCTCAAATATGTTTATCATCAAATGGCTTTTTCACGCATGTTCATAATTGTCCCATTTACAATGAATAAATGAATGAGTGATTTACTCTTTTACACTGGATATTACTAGAATATTGCATAATAGTTTACTGTGAAAATGCCCAAACTGCATAGGATATTTTAGTAATCCTGTAGATGGAAACTACGAGGTGCATTTCACGAAAGGGGTGTATATTTAGGCTGGACGTAAATGACACAGATTTGCTTGTATTACGTAATTTACGGTAATTGTATTACATCATTTACGTCCAGCGTAAATATACACCTCTTTCGTGAAACGCAACCCTGGTGATGAGATCAGCTGGTGTAAACAAGGCCGATGTCAGTGAATCAGACGTTAACATGCTGGACAGACGTTGACACACTGGATAACTTAGGGGGTAAAATTATCCTCAAAACTAAATTTTAGGGCTAATTTGCTTGAAGAGAGAGGGTCAAACATGCATGTTTTGTGCTTTCACATCCGACAGCATTAAGTGTTTTAAAAATACACATTTACTCATTATATTTAGATTCATAATTAGAAAAGTTTACATCAGACTTGGGTTTGACTGATTCCAGGGTGCAGTGATAAGGTGTTCTATTGACAGTAATCTTGAAGCTATTTAATAATAATAATAAATGACCCTTGCTGACATTCATACACGCGTTTAGATAAGCAGTAGGATCAATATCTATATCAATGCAAATTATTAGCAACAGGAAACTGAAATGGAAATATATAAAAATACACACACCTCTGTCCCGCCTCTCTACTAGACATAGTGTATCGTCACAAGGAGGTAGCTGTTTAAAAGCCATGGCTATCATAGAATAAGATCAACAAGATGACAAACCTATTATACTGGTGCGATTAAGGTCAGTGCAAATAGTTATGAGGAAACCATGAAACATTCATATGGAAAGAAAATGGTGTATCAATTTCCACAAATGTAAGGTAAATATTTTTGAGAATGATAAGCAGACATATTTTTTTGGAGTAAAAGATACTGATCTTCACATGTTAAACTAAAGCAGCAACATGCCCAGTGTCAGTACAATTATCTACAGACTGTTCCTGTCAATGTTGCTGATTCCATATAGTGGAAAAGAAGCCTGTGATATTCCTTCTTGTATGAAATGTGACATTGGACCTAGTGGGCAACCAGAGAACTTTGTGTGTAAAGAAACCTGCCCAAATCCCCTGCCTCCGACCACCAAGACTTTAGTGATCATGAATGGCAACTGTCCGCCGATGGCGCGCTATCTTCTGAAGCGGTTCTTCCAGAGAATGACACTGCTGGAAACATTGACAATCAGGAGTTACAAAATCTCCAAATTCTGGGGATCGCCTTTTGAGATGAATCCAGAGCTAAAGCAGTTAACACTCATGTCAAATAATTTCAAAACCTTCGACAACCAGTCTTTCAAAGGAATATCCAAGCTGGAAATGCTAAGTTTAATGAAGAACAACATAGAGACTATTCCTGATAATGGATTTGCTTACCTCTCTTCATTGAAGTCTCTTAACCTTGTGGCAAACAAGATCAGAACTTTGTCATCACGACCATTCACAGGTCTGGCAAAACTGACCACACTGGATTTGAGCTTCAATGTTCTCACCTCAATCAGCAGTCAGACATTCCAGCCTGTCACGTCTGTTCAAACCATCAAACTCCACAACAACAAGTTAACAACTGTGCCAGCAGACCTGTTCACAAACTTGGCAAACCTGAGAACTGTTGACATGAAGGCAAACACAATCATATCGACATCACCAGATGCTTTCAGAGGAACCTCTCTGGATAGTTTGGACTTATCGGACAACCAGCTGACGTCGGTCCCTAGCTTCAAGTCCTGCACATCTCCTCCTCGGAAGCTCGACCTCCACAACAACCAGATCCATGTCCTGAAATCTGGAGTCCTGGCCGGAATAACCATCAACAGCCTCAATCTGAGGAACAGCTCCATCAGTCGAGTAGATCCTGGTGCCTTTGCTGGAAGCAGGATATCGGAGTTGGATCTCGGGGACAACAAACTGACATCTCTGCCGGAATCCATGGCGGCCATGATGTCCTCGGTGAAGACGCTGAAGCTGGATCGCCATGACAACTGGAAGTGTATCTGCAGTCAGCTGTGGCTGGCGCACTTCCTGCAGAGGTCAGGGGCCACCGACTCACCCACTTGTATGGATCCGCTCATGTACATGGGCAGAAAACTGGCAGACTCTACGCTGGATCTAGAACTTGAATGTCGGACAACTACCACAACCACAACTACTACTACTACAACAACAACAACTACTACTACAACTACTACTACAACACCAACAACAACCACCACCACTACAACAACCACAACCCCTACAACTACTACTACCACTACCACAACAACAACCACGACTACAACAACCACACCTACAACTACTACTACTACCACCACTACACCTACAACTACTACTACTACTACTACTACTACAACTACCACAACAACTACACCAACGACTACTACTACTACTACTACTACTACAAGAGCAGCAACAACTACGATCACAAAAGCTACCAGCACAATCAGCGTGCTAGAAATAACCAGGTTTGCCGACAGAACAACACAAGGAGCAGAGACAGTTGTTGCTCTGTCTGACAAGAGCATCTTCCTCATTCCGTTCGTTGTAGTGGAGGCGTGTGGAATACTGCTGCTGGGTGGGGTGGTCACGTGCATGTATGTTTACAACAACAAAACGCGAGTGGCTCCAAGACATCGTTGAACAAAAACACGGAACACGTCATGGAACAATTACAAGGATGGAAGATTTGAAATACAATCTATTGTGATAATAAATAATTTGGCAAACAAATTTCAGTTAACATAATGGAACAAATTTTAATATGATTCTCAGGAATTCATTCATGAGGGTAACGTTTTACTTAATTGTCAATAAAAACTAAATCAATTTACTCAATGTTGTCACTGTAAATATTCTTTTGAACTTCTATCAGATTAATCACTAGCACTTCTAATACATGGCACTTCTGGTTGCCTCCATCATGGAGAGGGTTAAAATCAATACTTTTACATTCTGTCTTCTCAAATTAATGATTTACAAACTATTTGGTATTTATTTTGACTGCATACCTACCTATTTATGTATTTTTGATAAAGCAAGCACTTTATTGATATCATGTTATCAAAATACGTACTGTCTTGCAATATGAACAAAAGTATTCTATGAGTATATATATTACCACCAATTACTAACCATACTAATCATACATCATTTTAAAAATGTAATATATATTGAACACAATGAAGCCTCAAAATGTTCACTGCTATCTAAGACTTTCATTAATATTATTCTGAAAAGGGCTTTCTGCCTCGACCCGTTAAATTAATAAACTTACTCAATAACCATTAATCATTGAAAATAAGAAACATTTTCTTGAAACGGACTCATAAATCATGACCTGTCATTTGTTCTGATAAGATATCAATGAGGAAACTAACATAGCGATCGGTGTATTGATCAGCATGTATACTGGGGATATTAAAACACAGAGTAAATCAATGGTTAAGTGACGGACTAGCAATAAAATGCTCAAAGCATATCAATTGTGAAAGAATGTTCAGTAATTTATGGACGTAAAAATGTATAATATATTTGTGACGATAAATGGAACACTGGATAATAATGATAGTTATATTTGAGGCAGAATGGCATAATCTTTGAGACAGGAAAGATTCACATTGTAGGATGAGATTAAAGGGATTAAAGATTGCATTGTTATCGGGAATATAAGCAATTGAAAAAGAAGGTCTGCACAAAACATACATATGTGATAAAACAAAATCAGGATTCAAAGGATTTACCAGAGTAAAAGTGATTTTCTACCAAGGATTTGTCCCCGAGGATCAGGTGAGAAATTTGTGTCCTTGATATGCGTATGAAACAATATTAGAAGACAAGCATAGATGGCATATAGCACTGTCATTAAGATTAATCCCATCCCTGTGTTAAGGTATTCTATCTATTACTACTTCAGTACAACATTGAAAAGAAGCAAACTTAAATGAATGACATAACATAATGTCTATCAAAACTTATCTTATTAATCAATGTTTCATCAGTAGTATACTCATATCATAAGTTTGTACGTTGAAATCTTAAGAATACATTGGCAATCCATCAAATTCAAGCTAAAACATTTCAGGATCCAACAACAAAATATGAGGAATCTTGTGAATGTTCTGGTGTCTGTCCTGAGCCTGGTGTCTGCAGTCCAAGTCTCCTGTCCCCCTCAGAATCTCTGTCCTCACCAGCTTTCTCGTGACCTCATCTGTCTGACCTTAGTTCACAGTACGTGTGACGAGTTCCGGGATGGAATCCTGACAGACTCCAAGATTGGAATACTCTCCAAACTTCAGTTCCTGATTCTCAACAACTGCGGGATAACTGTGCTGATGAAGTCGCCCTTTCAGGGAAACAAGGATCTGAAGGTGTTGCAGCTGCTCTCGAACCAGTTCCAGGCGTTCAGTGAGGAAAGCTTCCAGGGCCTGACAGAGCTGCAGGTTCTGGTCATGAAGAGGAGCGACATCACGGCCTTGCCAGTCGGCGCATTTCAACCAATACCAAACTTGGTTAGACTCGATCTTCAAGCTAACCAGATTTCGACTTTAGAAGAAGACAGCTTTGGTAATTTATCCAAACTTGAATCTCTGGATGTCAGTTACAATTCCATTGATAGGATCAATGGTAGATCATTCAAATTCTTGATCTCGATGACAGTTCTCAACCTTCAAAATAACAATATTTCTTTCCTTCCCGATGAAGTCTTCACAACACTGACTCACTTGAGGAATCTAAATCTGAACTCCAACCAGTTGGTAAAGTTTCCTGACCGAGTATTTCAAAATATGTCCCTGGACAGCCTCAATCTGGCATCAAATCAGTTGACATCAATTCCGAAAGTCAGAACCAAAATTCTCAACCTAGAGAACAATCAGATAACATCCATCAATGCTGTGGACTTTTCTGAAAGGATGAAAGTCAGCCATGTCAACTTGAGAGGCAACCCCATCACACACATTGAAAGCGGAGCCTTTACAAACAGCCACATTAGTCTGTTGAACCTGGAATCGACAGAACTTACATTCATTCCAGACAACACAATTGTTCCGAGTGTATCAATGATGACCCTGAATCTTGGTAATAATCTTGGTAATAATGTAGGCTGGGAGTGTGACTGCTGTGAAGGAACCGGAAGGAGTTGGTAATGCTGTTCTGATCACTGGCGTCGTCTGTGGACTTCTGGTGATGTCAGCAACTATTGCCAGCGTCATCATGTGGAACAACAAGTTCAAGGTTTTGCCGTCTCAAACGTCATCTGTGAATCAGTGGACTGAAGGCCCGTCAAGTTGTAGTGATAACAAGAGAGATTTACTATCCGACTCTAGCGTCCACGGACAACCACCAGACTTATTAGATGGTTGCCATGGAGTAACGGATGGGCCCTATCAAAATAGATACTGCTCAAAACAGCATTATCTTGCTTCCTGAGGGAGGAAATGGAAATTAACAGTTTTCCATTTTTTCTCTCCTGTCCATGAAATGTGACAAAAGCAACGAGAGCTCACACTGCTCAACATAAAGAATGTTTCGATGTGAATTAATTTCATCTTCAAACAAACTGAGATATTCAGAGAATGTTAAATTAAATTTTGTTCAAATTTTACATTTAGTAGCAATGTTAATCCCTAGACACAATTGTGATGTATATATGTACTCAGCTTTCACAAGCATTCAAATTAATCTAACCATGTTACAAGATAACAATATTATTATCTTTTTATCTGTAGGTATTTCAATACTGCATGTAATGTCTAATAACAAAGCGAGGCAATAAGACCAGTAAACATGGTAAAGCCACCTTATGTTTCTATGGCACATGTAACGAAAGGAAACTTGTCACAACTTCATAATTAAGTGACAACTACCAGTGGACCAGTGTATCCGTACAACTGGTCGCGCCTCAAAATAACCAGTCCATGGGGTAGCTCAAAACTCATGGCTTATGTTTTACCTACATTTGGGACAGAGAAAATATAATGCAATCCAATAGAGAATTTTTGATTAAATCCTGTGATGCATTTTTAAAAAAATTAATAGGAGGATATTAAATCATTTGTTTGTAGCACAATAACTGACAATATTTTATATAGCAAAAATGTATGTCACATTGTAGTTTGCTATATAGAAAAAGAATTAAATGAAACATTGCATGAAAAAAATAGCTTGTTACTAGTATTCAAACAGGTATCAAAAACTGTTAAAAATGTCGACATGCATACAACTTGGCAATAGAAAAATAGATTTTATGACTCTTCATTGAATTTATATAAACATGTATAATCCTGTAGTCAGTAATTTATTGATAACTTCCCTTATTAGGTGGTTAGGAGTATATTGGATGAACATAAGCAATGATATGTATGCCAAGTGAACTTATTTAATTTTAATAGGTCAAATTTAGTCCCAAATGGTCATACAATTGCAAATATTAAAATATTTGTTCGCACCTTTTTTTTTATGTGTTGTGTGTGTCCTATGTTCATTAATAATGTGTGTGTGTGTGTGTGTGTGTGTGTGTATGTGTGCGCATGCAAGCATACGTGTACACACGCATACACACACACACACACACACACACACACACAACACACACACACACACACAGAGCCATGAACATTTCCGTAAGTGTTTTACCAAGTAAATATACACAAGATGTGGAGTTACCTACCCCTGACTGAAGGTCGCTGAGTGTTTGAGTGATGATGATGTTGAAGACGGCATGAGATCGGCTACTTTCACTGTTCATGTTGGTGGAAGCAACTGTCCTAGATTTATTTCCTTCATTCATCAGCCTGTCGATATCCTGAAACCAACATACAAACCAATTACGGTATAAGCTAATTGTTGACGACGAGAAACCGTCTCCTCGTGCATTAACTATATAATAGTATATTAAAAATAATATCCAATAATCTTTGTTATAATCATTTTTACTATCCAACGCTGCCTCGCTCGCTTGAACTGTTAAGTCCTGAGGTGTCTTCTCATAAGTCAGTGCAAAGTTTATCGAGGACTGTAATTTGGTGATCAAATACGTAGCCGGTACATTCAGTTATACAAAAAGGCTGTTTATGGCTTCACATTTGTTTTCCACTGGCTAATGTCCAATATAAATATAAATATAGTGGAACGTATCTCTAATAGAGGTGCGATTACACTTAAAAGATAACAATATAACCATTAATCAGTTGATTAATTCGAGCAGAAGTGTTGACAGTTCATTACTATTCTTCGACTAGGATATGCATACAAACATGCGGTAAGCGCATAGCGCGTCTGAAAAAGTACCAGTTGCCCAACCCCGGAAGTTAATATAATTGATAGTCGATAAATATAGCTTTCACTCCCTATGTTCCTGCATGTATTATATACGGTACCTGGAAGGACCCGACAGCCAAGGTAGACAACCCATCAACATATGGTCCCAAGATGTTGTGCTCACGAACCTTCAGATTCTGTTTGTTCCTGGAATTAAATAACAGACGTTGGAGCATATGAATCTAGAGTCACTTTCAAGATTGTTTTTCTCGTATCATGACTTCCAATGTTTTTTGTATACTTGCTAATTTCCACTGGTGTGTGGTGCTAGCTCACTGGAGTTGCATGCCGCAGTTGGAACATGAATACCAAATTTGCAGGGATCGAAATTAACACTAGTCCTCTAGCCCAGGCCATTTCTCCTAATGCTAAAGGTATCCTAGGACTAGTAGAAATTCATAGCATTTGTTATTTGTATCACTATTCGGACTAGTAAGTTTTAAAGTTAGTTTCTATCGCTGATTCGGATAATACTGAATCTGAGCTCACCAGTCCTTGGTTTACCCCTTTAATGTTGAGCACCAAGCATGGGAACAACAACTACCATCTTTTAATGTATTTTGTCATGATGTTGATGGAGATGGAATCGACAACCAAGCTGAAGGCCATAGCGACAGTGATAAGTAACAAAGTATTATGCATGGCTATACATACACTGATCCAGTCAGGTCCAACAAGTCATGGACTTTCTCATTGTATATTTCCATGTACGATACTTCCACTTTGAAAGACAGGTTAGGCCGAGTGAAATCCGCTATATGTTCAAACAGGGCATCACACAGTCGAGGAATTATTCCCTTTTCTTCTTTAGTACCCATCATTGTGTAGGACTTGCCAGACCCTGGAAGACACAATGAACTCAGGTTTAAAATGATGTACAATGCATATGGTGATCATAAAATGTTACTTTTCCTTAATGACTGAAACAATAATAATATACACTTGTATAGCGCCTAGATCCAGTTTAAAACTGCTGAAAAGCACTTTTGAGTCTCATAACAGTGTCATGATTTAGTTGAAAGCAGTATTGAACAAGTGAGTTTTAAGTAAGGTTGTGAAAGTACGAAGTTTCTGAAACCAGAAGTATCGGTACTCTGAATTACCTGTTTGTCCATAAGCAAATATACATCCATTGTAGCCTTCGTATGCACGCTCCAACACATCTTTACCCAAAGCATTAAACACAGTCTGCTGGTCTGCAAATTAATTTACAAGATGTTATGATTCTTATTAATTATTACACAGGACTATACATTGTGTAGCATTTCCTTTGAACTTTATGTGACGAAAGGGTTGTGCGGTAGTCAGCATCTATATCAAGGTGTACGCCAAGGTGTTCCCAACAGGAAGTGAGTGAGTGAGTGAATATGGAGTTTAACATCACTACAGAAATCATTCACTCATTTGCGACGGATTTTATCAAAAGGAAGTGATGTAACCTAGATTTACACGAAACCTACCATTACAACCCTTTCCTGAAACACAGGGTATCGTTTCTCGAAGCTCTCATATCCACTATGAGATCATAGCGTTCTCGTAAGTGCACAATCCCCATTGTATTGGAGATGGAGATGGCTACGAGATTCCTTATGGTCTCGTAGTAGATATGAGAGCTTTGAGAAACGATACCTTGGCCAGGAACTTAACATTTAAATCACATCATTTACCACGTGGAACTTGTTTTTTTACCAGTAAATAGTATTTTTACCAAATGTTATCATTAGTTTTGCCTGCGAGTTAGTGATTGATGTTACTGTCTAATATCTTAGCGGGGATCTGTCACACCCATGTGACGACAAATAATTGATTATTCTTACCAGCAAACTTGGGATCATTATACCGCATAGACCAGAAGCAATGGTCAAAAGCAAAAGTCTGAAAATAATAAGAGCATGATGTCATTGGAAATTCCTGGGTTACAAATAAATAATTTAAATGTCCATGTTATCATCTCACTTGAAATTTAACTTGGAAAATTTAACTTTCAATGAATTAATAAATGACATAAAATAATGTATAATTTAACCGTTGACATGGATTTGCTGTAAAAAAAACCACATTTGTTTATTTATCAAAGTGCATGCAAGTCGTCATAACAATAGCAGCCCAACATGTTTAAGGGAGCTAACTCCTTCCGCTCTATTGTACTGATAGTCTGTTGCCAAATGTTCATTCATCATTTCCTATCAGTAACACTCAGAACAGAAGTAATAATGTACACAATCTATGAGCAGGTATTTAGGCACATATTTCCACATACATCAGAGAATCTATACAATATTAACAGGTATTAATTTAGTTAGAATTGCCTTTCTTGAATTATCAATATCATCACCAGGATAATATTTCTCTGAGAAAATGACCATCCAGTCTACATAACTTTCCAGAATTGATCATAAATAATTACCAAAGAAATTGCAAATACAGATATTGTCTCTGAGGATGTGAAAACCTTTTTGAGCATTATTTTATACTCAACTCACACTTTAAGCTCAAAATTATTTTGTGTAAAATGTGAACTGAGCATGAATTCATACTCAACTAGTATTGTAATACCCTGGTTTTCTATGTAACAGACATTGTGTTTGCATTTTTTAGAAATTAGTTCCAATACTTTAATTCAATTGCATTATTTACAGTCTTACCATTGCATCAGGTTTTCTCCTACTACAGTTAGACCCCATTATAACGGTCTCGTTATCACGGTTTCACCGCTTACCAATTTTTAACCAATATGGATTTCCTACTATATATACATTAAATCGATGAATGATTGGATCTGACGATCTGGTTGTTCGCTTACCGGTCAGATTTTAACAAAAACGGAAGTGTCCAGTAAAACTGGGTCTGACTGTATAATCAGGTAAATACTATTACTGTAACTACATCTTTCCCAAAGTCCAATATTATAACAAATATATTCATAATGTGCCAAATCCATTCTCGAAAGCTTGCTTATGGCACTGCATTACTATCCGATCAATGGATGAGTGTGCACTCACTTAACCTTCTCAACTCACTGGGGAACATACAATCCAAGCCACCACATCATATGCTAGAAGGTTAACTTTCACAATTCCATCTCATCCTACTGGGTACCCATTCACCACTGGAGCAGTGTGGATCTAAGCAATATCCGTAAGACTATTTTGCTATGGCATAAGCTAGGCTCAAACCCAGGACCTCCAGGGTATCGTTTCTCAAAGCTCTCTTAGCTGCTAAGGGACCATAGCAATCTCTTTGCCCATAGCTAATACATTGCTAAGAGAGTGCTATGGTCCCTTAGCGGCTAAGAGAGCGTTGAGAAACAATACACAGGGTATCCTTTCATTAAGCTCTCTTATCCACTAAGACACCACAATGCTCTCTTTGTCAATAGCTAATACACAGAAAAGAGAGAGCTATGGTCTCTTAGCGGATATGAGAGTTTTGTGAGTGAGTGAGTGAATATGGAGTTTAACGTCGCTGCGGGGAATCTTTCACCCATTTGCGACGATGAGAGTTTTGTGAAAGGACACCCAGGCTATGAGGCAAACTTGCTACTTCTATTCTCTATACCACTGTGCTCCACTGTGTGGTCATACTGAACTAGGGATGTCCTGTCCAGCACAGAAAGGGTTAATGTATAGAAAGGGTTAATGTATAGAAGAAGAGTTTAATTGCACCTTTAGAAGAAGATAACTTTACTTTAATTAATCAATTTAATCTAAAGTACAATTTACACTATTAATTACCATTTTTTAATAAGGTTTAACAATATTGTAGAGAGTAAAAACAAAAGCATATTAGTGTTTCAACCTCTGCAGACTGATTAACATTGGTGGGTTTTTTAAAGAAATGAATTACCATGTTCTAATTCAATTGAATTGTTGACAGTTGAAAGTAAAAAAAACCCAGGCTGACATTTTTTCCCCCCAAATGTAAAATGTGCACGTTCTGTACCATGTCTTTTTTGGACATACCGGTACTCCTTAGAGCATAAAGAAGACTTAATCTTTTCAAATTCTCATTTTGAATCAATGAGATGACGCCATTCATTATAAAGACCAAAGAAATGGATGAGAAAACAGATTTACAGCTTGCTTCTGCCTACGATCCACAGCCGGCATGTCAGACATGTCGGGATGCCCACACAACAATGTACGATCGATAACGGAAACGGCTCACATCAACACTAGGCATTATTTTCATTTAATTATCCTGGCGTTTCATCAAGGAGTAAATTTACAACTGGTGGTTGTGTTACACAATGGTCTGGAATCAGGTTGTGTTAGACAATGGTCAGGAATCAGGTTGTGTTACACAATGGTCTGGAATCAGGTTGTGTTACACAATGGTCTGGAATCAGGTTGTGCTAGACAATGGTCTGGAATCAGGTTGTGTTACACAATGGTCTGGAATCAGGTTGTGCTAGACAATGGTCTGGAATCAGGTTGTGTTACACAATGGTCTGGAATCAGGTTGTGCTAGACAATGGTCTGGAATCAGGTTGTGTTACACAATGGTCTGGAATCAGGTTGTGCTAGACAATGGTCTGGAATCAGGTT
>JAUTBZ010197199.1:0-21617 GCA_032361785.1 Lepetodrilus galriftensis | reverse complement strand
TAAATAGATCTTCAACAGTCCAAGGATGGGAAGCAAAATAATTTGAATAATTTGAATTAGTTGTTTAATGTAAAGTTATGTTGACATGGGAGGTTTCTAACTAGTTTCTGAAAATTGTACTAAATATAACTGGAATTAATCTAAAGCTATGTTAATATAGAAGGTATCTCAATACTATAAATGTATTAGATATAGTTGGTTTATAACTTTTTCATGACAGTTGTACTAAAATCTCACTGGAATTAATCTAATTCTATGTTGATATAGGAGGTGTCTTAATACTATAACTGTTATTAGATATAGGATATTTCTCACTCCTTCATGAAATTTGTACCAAAATCGCATTGGAATTAATCTAAAGCTATACACTATTGATGTATATTTCTCACTTCTTTGTGACAATTGTACCAAAATTGCATTGGAATTAATTCCCTGCATTGCCCAGGTCAATGCGTCCAGTCTTATTGAGATGTTGAATGTTGCATCTCCTACTCACGGCTACACACAATGTCAAGGTGAAGGTGCTCAGGCCGTTGCTTGCATAGGAGTGAACACTCTTACTGTCTTTAGGCTTGTGTGTGTGCGACTGAGACCTCTTTGTGTCTTACACAGACAGGCTTACCTCAGGTGATTGCCGATGTAGATCTGTACTCTAGCTTGTATGTGTGTCAGGAGCGAGACTTAGTAGCACAGTTTAAATACAAGATGTTTTTATCTTTAACATGGTTAAAAATTATAGGTATGTTTGTATTTCTGGATGCTATTGCATACCTTCATGTCTTGTTTCTATTTCTATTTTGACATGTAATAATAAGTATGCTTTTTCTGGAGACTATCATATGTAATTAGATCTATCAAGCATGGTAATTTTCTGCAGATCCGTGGAAATAAGTCAAGGGGATCGATTTATTTGCCCTGGATGTAACTTGGCGTCTGCAACTCCCAGACCCAGGCATGTTTTCTACTGAAATCACAATTGTCCGTTGCCATGCCTGTTTGTCTTATATGTCAATTACAAACAATTTTACTTTAAATGCTAGTAGTTTTGTGAAGTCTGGATTGTTGTTTCCTATAAATATATCTGGAATAAATTGTCGATAAAGTCCATAACTTTACCAACTACTCTCTTCATTGGTACTGCGTTATAAGAAATATAACAGTATTAGCAAAAAGAAAAGAAATATTCAATGGTTTATTTAATATTATTAAGGGATGAAGTGGACAATGGCTTCATGATATCAATGGTATTGTGATTCTGATGCCATCTCTATTGTCATAATTAATTGAATGAGTGTTTTGTTTTTTATCTTCATGTGCATATGTAGCTGGGTCTGATATCACATGTTCCTACTTGTCTTGGTCAGCAGGGTTACCCCCCTTAGGTCAATTGGTAGAGCATTGGACTCACAATCCAGCAACCCATGTTCAAATCCCAGGATTGGCATGACCCTCTGTCGCATATATTGTGCATTTTTTAAAGTTGGCATTGTAATCCAAATTACAATATATTGACCACCACAGTAATGTTGTTAAAAATGCATTTAATGGGTTTATGTTCTTCAACCTCCATTCTGCTGTAGGCAACTATGGGCCATCCGTAGTTCACCAGTATCATCCTTGGCTCACTGCACATAACACATATTGTAGTAGGCTCTCCTCCCAAAATAAACAGGTCTATAATAACAGTTGTAGTCAGGATCATGAAAATATGTGTCCACGTAGTTGACATTGAGGCCTAAATATTTTGTCATTAATTTTTACATATTTAAAAATTTTGACCTTAGTTTTCATGATACAAGTTTAAACGCACCATGTCTCATCATAATTATTTTACGGTATGTCATTTAAAAACCCCACGAAAGAATGATTGTTGAACCCTGCATACCTTCGTAATCCATGTTTTGACAGCGGTTTATCGTGATTAACTTTACGAAACGAAGATGCTTGCTTAGCGAACTCTTCAAACAGTGAGGTCAACAGTAGTCGCTACTCGGAGATGTGAAGTTACAGCCGTGGAACAATAATATTGGATCTTCCCTTTTATCCTGCCATAGCAGACACAGAATGGTTAGATAAGGGAGTCGTCTGAATATCCTCTGACCCCCTCTACTCCCCACTAACCCGGACACAGATGCAGGTTTTCATTCCTAGTAGCGACAACAAGCCGGAATGGATTATTGGAAACAGAGATGATATTTTGGTAAGGAGACAGATTTTTCCTCGTTTTTTTTCTTCTGGTTCCGAGGTACTATATTAACCCCTGGGTTGATGTCGGTCCAAGATAAACATACCGCTGGGTTGATGGTCTGTAATATACGCTGTATGTCATGTGTGAGATGACTTCAGATGTCAGAATCAATACGCATGATTTACGATGGAATGTTTATGGAATTCGTTATATAATTTGTACATCCAATAGGTAAAAAAACATCTTTAGACTTTTGTCGGATTTGTCTTTCAGTATGTGTAGCATTATATATTTCAAGTGGATATTTGTGTAACTTATTTAAACATTTTTGAGCTACTGATATTTTTCTATTGCAATGCATTTGGTTGTCAGTATTTATTCATGAATTGGCTAGTATTGAAATTCAATCTCGCTGCGCTGTCTGCAGTTTGGCTTGTTTAATTAACAGAGATTCTTCTCATGTCATTGCTATTTGTTTTCGGATGATCAGAATTTCAAACTTGTTTGAAAAGTGTCAAGATTTCGAATTCTGCTTGCATATGATAAAATCCTACGTAGCCTATTAATTGAACCATTGTTCTGACTTTTAAAAGAAATGTTCTGTTTGTGTCAGGAAATTCATTGTTAGAGAAGGTGTGTCTACCAGTTTTATTAAAAGCATTTGTTTAAATATCAGTATCACTTTGTAAACTACTTAATTGACAAACATTATATTTACCTTCAAATATTTCAACTAATGCAACAGAAGACTGGAAGATTATCTTTCAATTTAACAAAAAATAGGATATTTACTTAATATTTTATGAATGTTTGTAGAAGTTAAACAGCTAATTCTGCTAATTCCAGATGACTACAATCATAGAAAAAAAATCCTTAATAATTGATCCTTTTCAATTTTCATCTGCCAAGTCACATTCTGAGTTCATCTGAATTCTTGGGGCCAGTTTCAAAAAGCAATAATAACCCTACAATTATCCCATGTCAAAATAGGGCTAAACAAATTTGTGAAGCAGGCCCCTGATCAGTGGACATTCAAAGCGTGCTACTCGCCTCCAATAAGTACTCAGTACTCACGAACAAGCTGGAATGTTGTAAGTACTCACGAACAAGCCGAAATGTCATAAAATATCCATGGTATATCCTTCAGCTGGTGTTAACATGGTTAGCAAGCCATTGGTCTTTGTGTAGAGGATTGCAATACTAAATGGACTGACGTGTCGCATGAACACTAAGATTGTGTCACATGAACACTAAGATTGTGTCACATGAACATTAAGATTGTGTCACATGTATGGCATTTCCTAGCTTTTACAACACCATATTGTATGTAAATATTTGGCTTACAAATATTAGTTGCAAATGTTTCTTCAGCTATACTGTGTGACGTTGACCTTTATCAACATTGTATTCAGAATAATGCAGTATAGATAAAAAGTATTTTGTAGACTATTTAAGCAATTTAGTTTGTTTGTATCTTCTTTATTATCAAATAATATATTTTTTATTCAATTCTTGAATCAATGCTGCTATCGTTCTTGCATGCGTAAAATCTCACTCCAATATATAGGCTACTGCTCGACAAAGTCTCCAGTACGTAAATTAAGGGAAGCAACTCTGTAGGGATTAGATCTACAGACGATGTTCTAGCTGTGCCAGCCATTGCTTCTAAAAGAGCTTAAAGAAACTGAGAGTTGTTGGAGATATACAGGGGCAGATCCAGACAAAATATATGTTTATTGAACAAAATTGTCCAATTCTAGGGGGGGGCGCAAGCCGGGTGAGCCCCCCCTTAAATCCGCCCCTGATATACTACATGGACCTGGAATGGCATCGCTTACTTTCAATACTCACAGCATACTATAGAAATAATAGAATAAATAGAATCAATTACTATTGTATCATTCCACATTTTGTTTGAAATATTTTTAATCAAATTTATACAATAGATGTCTTTGAACATATGTTTATTACGCTATTACTACTATCTTTCTATATTTTGGACCAGCTAGTCCAGGATATCATCTTATGAGGCTCTCATATCCACTATGAGACCAACGGCACTCTCATAACGTTCTCTTGTACATGGCGAACTGGGGCCCGTTTGACAGAACAGTAGTAGCGCTACGAGAATCGTAACTCTTGTACGTTAGCATGGAGTTGCTAAGGAGCTACGACTCTTGTAGCGCTACAACTGTTCTGTGAAATGCGGGCCTGGCATTTACTAGAGTGCTATGGTCTCATAGTGGATAAGATAACTTTGAGAAACGATACCCTGATGTCCTAGTTGTCTCACGACTGGTAGCATACTTCAGATTTTTAAATTGTATTTTCCACACACTGAGCGCTCTGTAGAGAGTTGGCAGGTTTAGAGTCTGCTCCAGATCCTTGCCAAAACATAAATACAGACTGAAATTTTACATCACTGTTTTCCCGGAACACACGGATAATTCAAAGAGAGACACAAGAACAGCTTGTCCGAACAGTCTGTCTGAGATAACTTCCGATCAAACTTTGATATTGCTCATTTTGTTCTGTATCCTGGTAATCCAATTGCATCAATTAATGTTGTTTCTTCCCGAGTTTTTGCAGCATCTGTAGATTTAAGGGTGTGAGGTATATGTTAACCCTTTTCCTGCTAGAGCACTGCTTAGTTGGGCCTCTGTGGTTGTCTGTGAAAAAAAAGAAGGTTAAAGAAACAAACTTTTATTTACAGGATGATCATACAATGTTTGTTTATTGTTTAACATTATACAAATGCATGATTTATTATTTATTAGTTCTTGCACAGTGGAATTCTACAGGCATTTACATGTATATGGATAGAACATTTAATCATGATATATATAATTAATTATGTTTATGTACAAGTTGAAAATTATACACATCTGTATCATAGGCCTACATGTATGTGAGACGATGATTCATAATGTATACTGAAAATGAATGACAGGATAAAGTCAGATTATTTAATGCTCGTATTTTTAAAGATTTACTACGTATCTCATAAAAAACAACAACATTGAATATTATCATCCACTGAGGTCACTTTTTATAATCAGACAAATCTTAAATGTTATCTAACTTTAAAAATATATGATGCAACAGATCTGCTACTTTTAAGTAGTCAGACATTTGAGAATGTCGTCCATCTTTAATAGCCCCAACAGGAAGTTACATGCTGGAAGTTCCAACGTGGAGATATCATTAGCGCCGACTGGCTCAGGAATCCTTATTGTGTCATGTATACATTGATGCCACTACAGAGCGCTAGACTAGTAGACTATCAGTGGGGTAATATTAATATCACTGATATTTGTACAGGAGTCTTACAGCATATATGCTCTGTACTATAAGAGTTGAAGGCCAAAGTAGGAATAATGGTAAGGAACTATTAATATTTGCAACACATTCCTTGAATTTGAAATTAATTTTGTGTTATTGTTTATGTTTAAATTTATACATTTATCGTTGTTGGTGTTTCATTATTGTATGTTGGTTTTTGCTTTTAAGTTGTATTATTCAAAACATTAAATATTCATGTTTATTGTGCATGTTTGGTTATTTTAAATAGAATATATTGTAAATGTACACTATATCAACGATAGAAACTTAACTTTAAAACTTATTAGCCTGAATAGTGATGCAAATAACAATTGTTATGAATTTATATTAGGGTAGCCCTTAGGATACCTTTATTTAGCGTTGGGATAAATGGCCCAGGCTAGTGGGCGAGTGTTAATTTTGATCCCTGTATATGTTCTTCATACTGTTTTATAAACAACAGTGCTTCATTCCTTTTCCATACCTTTATAATAATTGTATTAGTTAAGTGCAGGTAATTGTTGGTGAATATTGGCATTTTGAGACATGCTAGGCTTAAATGCCAGAATAGTTTTAATAGTTCTGTCCTTAGTATACAATGGCACTTATAGGAAGTATCAGTTACTCTGGGATGGGGGATCATTCAACATTCCAGATTCTAGGAATATGTCTACAATGAAAAACGACAAGATGAAGATAATGAATTTAAGATATGGATAAGATTTGCAAGAATTCAGTTCAGATAGAGGAATTACATTAATATGATTGAAATATTGGTATTTCTTTTGTAAAAAACTCATGTATTCAATATACATGAAATAATAACATAACAAAAACTTAAAAATAGTTTTTGTTTTGTTTAAAACTTGCTTTAATAAACCCAACAAACGACAAAACAATACAAGTGATTCAATAATAATAATAATAATAATAATAATAATAATAAAAAAATAATAATAATGTCCATTTAAATAGCGCCAAACTCAACACTAGGTATGCTCATAGCGCTTACATTATTACCCCGGTCAATGGATCTGTGTGTACTCAATTCCTTCTCAACTCCCAGTGGAGTATACAACTTGTTTTACCAAGTGAACTCATTCCACTCAAACTACATAACTTGGAACCTACAATTACAAATACATAGCCAGTCACATTTCTATTACGCAAACAATACCCATTAAATACCTCACACTCAAATAAGCATTCTACGTCACAAAACAATACCCAGTAAAAATAAACACAAATGAGTTGGTCTTCCAAACACCAAAATACCCGGCACTGGCACTGGCACTGGCACCGGCACCGTCTTAGCAATGCTTCAGCAGAAGGAATGACGACTTGATCTCCTACTGCAAGACAAAATCCACAGTCTGGGACTCTGGCACTAAGCCAAAATGGCGGGGCGGCTGCCGATTCTGCCAAATTCTTGCGAGGAATTCTGGGAGAGCAGTTACCTGGGAGATCTTCAGTCACCACCAGGCAAGCCTCCGGACTGCACGGAATCATGGAATCGTGTCATTCCGTTCTGCCGCAGATCAAACTCCCGGCTCTCGGAAGTTCGTCCAACACACTTGGATTGACTTCGTACTCCACGATTGGCCATCTTGTTAACATTGTAAGTCAATTTATTTTTCAAAATAGTTTAATTTTTTTTATTTGAAAAAAGTTTATTTAATTCCTGTGTATTATACACAATTTTTTTAAACAGGTGATGATTAAATAAAAATTAAATAGTTAAATAGAACTTATATTACCATTTTGCATACTGAATTTATAGTTGATACTATCCACCTCATGACTTCTTATACTAAGAAAAAAATAATTGATTTAATAGTGTTTAGAGTGGATCATTTCAGGAGGATTTATCTGAATAAAACATTCCAGACATTTCTAAGGAATGGCGAGTTCTTAAGAAATGGTAGACACTACACTATGCATCAGATGAGTCATACATACGCATTTTCTCCGTTGTAGATTTCTTATGTAAATTGTGTATTATTTCTCAGTATATGTTGTGTAGAAAGGATTGACTGTCACTTTCTTTATGTGCAAACTGTATGAATCTGCGAAGTGGTTCATACAAAAGTTTGCACATTGGTTTTTACGGTCATACCTCGATGAACGTAAAGAAAATGACCGTAAATCCTTATACATAAATTACATAACAAATCGGTGGCGATTACATTCATGTAATAGTCTGAAATTACAAAAACATTTATATTTAACTTCCAAGCGCAGTGCAATAATATTTGATATTGACATTAGTCGCGACTGGTAAACTGTCAATCAAGGGTGGCCTAAGAAGATTTTGTTCATCAAAGTATGAATGCAATGTTTTGAGGTCACATGAACCAATCAGATTGTCGGATTGACTATAGATTTATTTATTAGTAATAACCGTAAATAGTTACTATATATGTCTAATTATTTGGTTCATTAACGCGGAAATATTTGACAAGATTGTTCATTGGTATATGTGAAGAATATTACACACGTTTGCAACTATGGATATCAATATAGAGAGATTATATAGCTATTTGAGTAATTTTTATTGGGTAATTTTCAAACAAAGGAAAGAAGAAATGATATTTACATGTATACTGGTATGGTTGTTGAATCCAGATATTTATCATATATATACCACGCATTGATTGTAATAAGGTGCTAATATTAGTGCACCTTTTCTTATTTTACATTATATTAAAAAAGATGCATGTATTAATTACCGGGTACTGTAAGTTATGCTTATAATTGATGTCAAGTCATAATTTATTAGGAAACTGACAAACTTAAAATTGATTTTATTTTGAAGTCTCAAAGATTCTAACACCCTCAATATTTGCTCTTCTAATTAAATAATGTCACGTAGCCATCTGTACCAATATTTTTTAGATTTCTTATGGTGGTAGTCTACAGTTAAATAACATATGCACAGAAATACAAATACTGCACATGCATGTGCAATGTTTTCAGCACATGTTGGGGCTATTTATAGAGAAATATAACCCCAGGTTTTCCCTGAGCCAAAGAGACATCTGGGAGTATGACGTGTTGAAGGGATTTTGTTTTCTGAGACAACTTTTCTATCTTCACCAGAGATCATCTGACAAGTATCTCATCATTAGAACACATCAATGTACCAACTTGAAAGCCTTATATAGTTTCAGTGCTGTTTTAGTGTGGATGAATTATTTCAGGAATGTAATGGATTTACTCAAGGTAAAGAAATATTCTAGGAATTACATTTTTTTCTTCATAATTACATTTTTCTTTTCTCTTTTAAAGTGAAATCCTTGAGAAAATAAGAAAAAAAACATTATACCATTAGTGCCTCAGTTCCATCTTTCATTTCTGATTCTGATATTTATTTTATTCTTTCAATAAAGTAGTTAGTCTAGATCCTAGTCGCTATATTAATTAATTACTTCTTCTTCTTCTTCTTCTTTTTCGTCTTCTTCTTCTTATTATTATTATTATTAATAAAATTAATATTATATGCAAAAATGTAGACTCATTCAATCATTTCTGTAATTGCCAATCTCATTAAAATCATATGCAGGTTTTCAATTTTCATATAATTATTTGGCTTGATAACCTGCTAATTGATATTCAAGTACTATTATCTAAGGAGCATCAGAGCGATAACTTTTAGAACAATGATGATTTCATAATCCTTTCTATATATAATAAATAATTATATATAGGACATTAGCAATTTTTCAAATGTCAATGCATTTGTAAGTTTATCTACTTTATATTGTCGCAAATGGGTGAAAGATTCCCGCAGCGACGTTAAACTCCATATTCACTCACTCTCATTTTTCTGTTTGATGTGGGATTCTGTTGGCATTATATGCAGGAATCTGGTGTAGCATTGTCTACTATAAAATGAAATACAGCCAACCTTGAAAATGTATTCATTTAAATTACGAATATGAGCATTACATGCTCACCAGGCAGTTGTGATTAAGCTAGGACAGAGTGACAATGCTTAATAGCATGTGCCTGTCAGTTTATCTACATTTGTCAACACAGGGCTCAGACAGGGTTCATGTTCAGGTCTGTGTCCTTTAGGGTTAACCACATGATTAACTCCTCGCTGCATGTTCTTGTTGAAATAGTGTTGGCCATGCTTGAAAAAGCCAGTTGGTGCAATTTAACCTTCTGCCTGCTGGAGTCAACTGAGAATGCCATAAAAAGTAGCAAATAACAATATAACAAGGACAATGTGAAGTACCATAATGGAAAATTTGTAAAATATTCTACAGAAACTTGAAAATGATTTTCTTTAAATAGATGAAATAAAAAAATTCATACATGAAAAAACATGCACATCTATATTAGCATTCACCTGCCCCAAACTGACAAGTGATAACACAAGTGTAAGAATATTGAAAGCGGATCTAAACCACAGTTACGTTTTTTTTTTATATATATTAATAATAATAAATAAATGAAAGTAAGGAAAATTCATATCCAAACTAAGTTTGAGAACTACATTTAGCAAACTCTTCCAATTATAAATTTTAAGAGATCATATTTTCAGAAATAATTCGTACAATATTATGTTTAACATCTTTTTAATATTACTAACTTTCTCAAATTATTATTTATATTTGTATCCTGAGATAAAGGGGGTAACAAAATAGCTTCAAGGTACATCCACCATTGCACACTGCAGTGATAGTTTTACTATAAGTATATAAGCTATATACGTAGTGGAAAACCAGTGGTACTAGATATATACATATTAAATGGTACTTTATTTAGCTGTGGACTATATTTGACAAGACCCCCAACAGCGAGGCAGGTAAACATTAAAGTGAAGCTGTGTGAAGCTGTGTGAAGCTGTGTGAAGCTGTGTGAAGCTGTGTGAAGATGTGTGAAGTGGTATGAAGCTCAACCATTCGCACTTCTCTCTATGGAGGAAGTAAGACTAAAAATGACATGTTGTGTACGGTTGTTTATAAACTTTTGAAACTATCAGGATGAATTTGGAGCAACTTTGTAATGGTAAGATATACTTAGTAATCAAATTGGTTTATGTGTTTATATCATTTTTATATTTTGTTGTTAGATATTCTGAATATAATTATTTGTAACACTTCTAAAATAAACCAATTGATGATAGTGTACTGTCTTTGGATGTCTTGTTTTATTATACACATTTTAATGTTATAATAAAAAAAGACATCTCCCTGCTGAATAAAATCAAAAGTGTTCTATTTCTGCATGTGATCGGGCAACTTTAGTCGCCTTCAACAGGGAGAGGGTTAAACCAATATTGGTTATTCTGTTTATCTAGTTTTTCAAATTGATGATAGAGTACTGTATTTTGATGTCATTTATTTTATTATACACACTTTAATCTGAATTAATGTTTTAAAGCAATTTTGATTATACTGTTTATCCAGTTTTTCAAATTTCAAAGCTTCTCTTTTAAAAATAATTGGGAAAATGAATTTAGGTAATAATTATGATTATGAAATAAGCCTGGAACATACAACCTGAGTTATAACCACCTTGACCTTCATTAGCATCATCATCATTGGATTAACATACTTATTTTATGGGGTTTCCTGACTTAGCAAACACAAATCTTTAAGGTAATAGAAATAGCAAGTACTACCTCACACTCGCTGTTTTGGGTACTATTCAAAAGTTTATCCATCTTCTGGGAAACCTAAAGAAAACAAAGATAACATTCGTCTGGATTTGTGCCAACCATCCAATATAACACTAATTTTCTCCATCCCGAACCAAAGGGAATCTCAGCATTTTAAATAAATGATGAAATGTTAACTTTAACTTTCAACTTATTCCCCAAACCTCGAGTGATCCTTGATTAATCGTGAAGTTTAAAGGTGTAAGATATATAGCGTTGTTAACTCAGGCATACAAGCTCAGACAGATGTACTCTGACAGGTCCATGCCAAGTTCTGTGACTTGATTAATAGGTATTTTGGTAGCACACCTATGGCAAGTTAAATAATCACCATGGTTACAAGATAATTTGAGTTTGCCCTCATGCTGGGATGGATCGTAAGTTTTGGTTTTTAGAATATATTTGGCTTGTATTTTGAGAATAACATGGGCAAAGTTTCAACTCTGATGTGTTATATGGGGTATTTCTAGGTGGGTTCTATTTCTTGGACCCAGACCCAGACCTGTGGTCTATTTACTGCCATTGGACCCGGAAATATTTTCATTAATATTTTGGGTCATGTGAGCCAATCAGATTGCTGGGAATTGGGTCCTTGTCCTGAATTCCCAAAACAAACTTTTGAGTTTTGAGATTTGTCTCAGCTAGGTTTGCGTTTTTACTCAATGGGAAAAATCTCAACTGAACAAAATTTCACTCAAGTTTCGAGAAATCATGACCAGTACTGTTTTCAGTTCTTGTAGATCTACAGTTACATTTGTATATTTTAGCTTCATTCTCTGAATAGTACACATTCTCAACAGATATCATGTTTCCGTAATGTACATTGCAATCCCATGAATTATTTTTTATGTCTTGTATGATGTTTAATATGTTTCTATTCTTGGCTTTTACAAGCACTCATCTCCTCGTAAATATATCTTGCAGTTATCATGAACGATCTGGAGATATGAATTTGGAAAAACATGACACATAAACATGACAAGGAATGTAAAGCATTAAGATATATCTTTCCGTTTAGCTAATCTGTTAATCACATGGCAGGTATTCATTAACTGATGGCCAATGTTTTGCCAGTTCCTCTGTGAGCTTATAGCACCATTGTCATGGTTACCAGAGGTGTTCTTTTATCTCCTGAAGAGCGATGCCAACTGGAATCCAAAGTGAAGCAAACACACAAACATTGGGACTGGCGTATTTTCCCTGAACATTCCTGTTCTCAGATCTACAGAATTACCTCAAAGAAGTTAATTGTTTCCTGGATATTGTTTCTGATTTTCTTTTAGGCCAAGAGCCAGAATGCAATCATTTCATGGTTCTGTTATTATTTTACATAATTATAATAGGCAACCCTGTTCCATGAAGATCTGATTTTGAGGCCAATAGAATATATTTGCTTTCTGGTGCTTATAGAATAGGCAACCCTGTTCAATGCACTTCTGATTTTGAGGCCAATAGAATATACTAAAGTGCTTTCTGGTGCCATCAAATAGGCAACCCTGTTTAATAGTGATGGGCCGATTATCGGATAGCATCGATTAAAGTCGCGTTGCACCCTGCTGATTTCGATAATCGATGTTTTTTGTCAGAATCGATTATCGGTACTAATAAGCAACTGTCTGAAACAGCTGTAGCTTGCAAACCATGCACTTGAATGAGTCAAAGGGTTACGCAATAATGGCGGGTGAGAGTGAGTATCCCCCTGGTATTTTCAATCACCCAGGCCTAAAGACAAAATCTGACGCATGGAAGTTGTTCGACTTTCACAAGTTAGATGAACACCTACCACTGTTAAAAGCTAACCTAGACAAGTGGTTTGAACCACATACGGTAGCATGTGTAAGTAGTACTACATACTCAAGTTAGAAGAGAAATACCAAGCATGTAACAGTCATCCGATTATAATTGGTGGAATTGCATCGGTTGTATCAACCAATTATAACTGATAATCGATTATGGATTTCCAACCGATGTCCCATCACTAGTATTTAATACACCTGATGTTTTAAGGCCAATAGGACATAAAAATTATTTGATTTCTGGTTCTATTAATAGTAACACTCCATATTCACTCGCTCACTATTAACAGTAAACCTTGTTCAATGCACTTCTGATTTTTTTTAAAGACCAATAGGATATGTTTATTTCCTGGTGCAATATTGCATATACACTGATAATTCACAATTGACCTATGCACTTCTTATGTTCGACGTCTGCTCTAAACATAGGTTTCCTGTACATCAATCTCTTTCATATTACTGAAGCTATTTTGTTGTTTTTTAAATTCTTTATTTAATTTATGTTTGAATTTCACATGCATAAACAAATAATTTGAAACATTATGAAATAAGATGATATACATATTAAAAATATGTGTATATTTTCTCACACACATGTGCTATAAATTCAAAAAGTCTTGAGTTCTCAGAACAATTAAACTATATTGGTCAGAATTATCCATTGTGATGGAATAATTCCGTTCTATCATGATCGTCTTTGAAATGTCCATTCTACAAGCATTGATGCCTGATCCCTGGGATGGATTTGAACATGACCCTTGGCTCTGAAACACGACATTGTACCACTGTACCACCACCTGCCCTACAAATGCATGTAGTAAATAATATCACCCCCAAAAGATTGCCCAACAAAATTTGAATCCAGATCATGAAATAATTTTGAGTATTTATTTTTATGTGCAATACCAGGTGCCAAGAGTTCATGCTCAACTCCAAGTTTTGTTCATAAACCCCCATATATAATTTTAGCTTAAGCATGAAATCATACTCCAAACGTGTTTGTAATCTTGGGCCCCCACAAAAGATTTTGTAATCTTCGGTCCTGGATTTCACATCAGTGACTTCTCATATGGCCAATCTCAATGCTATTAAAAGTGAATTAAATTTTTTAATTTTATTTTTTTAAATATATATTTTTATAAATTAAGGTTTAGAGCTGCTTTCAAGATTCTTTCACCAATTAATTTTGGTTGCGGTATTGAAATAAGCTGTACAGCTTGTTTACAATCCTAATTCTTTGCTGAATAAAAATATGTTTAAACCAATTTTGGTTGTCAGCTAATTAATAAGTAATATATGACAACAATTTTTTCTCTCTTCAGATTGAGCAACTGAAGAATAAGGACAAGATAATTTCGCACTTGGAGCGAGAGCTGGGTCACCAGTCGGGGTATGCGCTACAACTGGCGCTTGAGAGGGAGATGACGACGTCACACGACGTCGCCCCTACTCACCCCGCACCCCCCCTCGTGACAACGGTCCCACACGGCACAGACCTCGGTCACGGCGGCGGCGGAAACGGCAGCGGCAGCAACCATGGAAACAGTAACCATGGAAACGGAAAATTCGGTGATGGCACCGGCAATAAGTGTGAGACTTATATGGTGAGTTTTATGAATTTTTTATTATTTAAAAAAACACTATTATGTGTGAGTAACCATAGCAACACTGTCTGAGGAACTGGACAATTTGGTGATAATGGGACCAAATTTGAAACTGACATTGGCGATTTGTTGGAAGATATTATATGTATGATAATATCCATGGTAACTAGTGAACTATGTGATGGTCAGTGAAGTAATCAATAGTAACATTGGCATGTTCAGTTATTTTTCAATTTTCTATATTTTCAAAAAACAATGATAAAAAAACCACACAACAAACTCCAATTTTGTTATGCATTAGCTGCATATATGAAGGATTCTCAACATTTCAATTTCCATGATATATACAAGATAAATTATTTTATGGAATATTAATATAATATCATGGTAGAAAAGTCTTTAATTGTGATACATATTTTTAATAAATTAAACTCTTTCCTTACAAGCCACATTTATTTGAAACAAATTGTATACATCTTAATCAGTAATTAAATAAGGCGGTAGTTATTATTGAAGATTATCAATCTAAGTATACATAAGGCCCAGAACACAGGATGAAGGGTTTGATAGTTCAGCTGACAAACACATGGATTAGTAAAACCAATTTATAAAGATTACTTTAGTGTTTGTCATAACACCAAGTGGTATTTTGTCAGTGGGATCTAACAGTGGCGTACTTATAGGATTTCCTCACACACTGGGGTTGTCAACATTAACCATTTTTATAGTATAATTAGTTTAACCCGTTCTGACTTTCCATGGCTCAAATGAAAATATAGCTGTGTATAGCGAGTGACCCATGGGCAGTTCTGGTCAATGGAAAATTGAAAATTGAAATTTACCAAAAAGATGCGAAATATTTTTTTCTGGTCCATGTTTGTTCTCATAAAAGCTGATAAAGTATAAAATTAATAGAGTTATTGATCCAATTCTGGTTAATTATCTTAACTTATTTATAATAATAGTAATAATAATAATGATAATAATAAAAATAGATTGCTATGTTAGGGATCCTGAAGAAGGCCCCATAATCAATGGGCCAAAAAATTGTTTGATATTATGGACCTTGTATAGAAAATAATAAGAAGAATAAGAATAAAAACAACAACAATAATAATAATAATAATAATAATAATAATAATAATAATAATAATAATAACAACAAAAACAACAACAACACTATAATAATAATAATAATAATAATAATAATAATAATAATAATAATAACAATAATTGTATAAGGTGATTTATCTCGACATTGTACATTGTAAAAGCTATGCAGGTTAATCAGACCTAGTTGCTTCTCTCATGATACAATGGAGTCTATTCATGACCCTCAGTGAATGCTGTAATCCAAAATGATACAATACAATATGGAAATGGATTCCAGGCAACAATTAATTATTGAATTCTTATTCTGAATATCTGAGGCTTATTTATTTATGTGCTAAAATGCTGCTGCCAAATTGTTGTATTGCATACATGTGTGGCAACAGCTTTGCACATTTTGTAGCCGTTTTGTCAGAATATGAATGCTAGGATGCAAATGGTTGCAAATTGGGGAGTGCCAGTTCTCCTGCAATCTCTATATTTATATCACTGGTCCTGCCGATCTTGAGATTTGTCCTGCCAATCTTCAGATTTGTCCTGCCAATCTTCAGATTTGTCCTGCTGATCTTGGTATTAGAACCCGAGTTTCTGGATTGTGAGACCAACGCTCTATTGACCCAAAGACTAGTAGAAGCATCCTTTATCACATCCTGCTATTTTGACATGAAACATAAAACATGCTGGCATGCACAGTGAGTACATGGACAAATATTATTTAGAATATCCACCAGCAAGAGCAAAGGATATTCCATTATTATACTGTCTAATTTGAGAAATCGACCACTTACTTTCAATTCTTCTCACACTCACCTATGTTGCAAACTGGGTGCTAACTGTTTGTTTATCACTGAGTTACCTTAATTGAAATTTCCAACAGAGTATTTCTAAGTGCTAAGGTACATACATGTACATGTACTATTTATATATTTCTTGAGAACATTTTGACATTCATGTTATGCCCATTGAATTTAAAGGTCAAAGTCCATATTAAATTCACAAAGTACTGAAATTCTCCAAAGCATTTTAATCAAATTGATTCAAATGTTATGTTACAACTTATTATATTTGATATTTACTAACATGCCAGATTACGTTTCCATATGCAATTATATCATTAATTTCAAGGGCAGTCATATGGGATAGCTCTGAAAGACCAATATGACCTTTGGAACATCTTCATTTTGCTGTGTTTTGCACATGTTCTATGATGAGATGATTCATACATGATATAGTCTATTAGGAATATATATGACTTCCTTTCATCTACAATCCAAACCCAGCTAAGATATTACTCAAGGTCATATATACATGCTATAGTCTATTAGGAATATATATGACTTCCTTTCATCTACAATCCAAACCCAGCTAAGACATTACTCAAGGTCATGTACTAGGGGTGTCACGATTCACCGATGCATCGGTGCATCGGGATTTTACCTCTTATATCGTGATACGCGATTCTGTCTTTGTGAATCGATTAATGTATCCAGCACAAGGAAGGTTAAACCATTAATAAAACATGATTTGACTTCATTGACATTTATATTGCTCTTGTTAATAGTAATTTCTCATGAAAGAAAAATTGGTAGTCCATACAGCATTAGGCACTATTCAGGTTTATATATACCTCGCTAATATTTCCCTCAGTCGCAAAACTATTGATCATCACACCATTAGTGCTATTTTAAGCCAGAACCAAAGCTTTGTCACTCAGTATTAGGCCACCACTCAGAGTATTACTGCATATCTATTGCCATTAATGCGGATATGTGGATATTTGACTGTGGAAAGTGCAATGGTTTAGTGCAACAGATACAGATATGCTTCCAAGAACAACAAGATCATCTTCAAGTGGTTCCTGTTCCAGAAACCAACCAGCTCTATGCTGTACCCTGCTAAATAGGTATTGTAAATTAGGATTGTCTGGAGAATTACAATAATTTTCAAATGGTTCCCATTCCAGAAACCAACCAAGAGTGTAACCGTGCTAAATAGGTATTGTAAATTAGAATTGTCTGGAGCAATAGAATCATTTTCAAATGGTTCCTATTCCAGAAAACAACCAACTAGAATTGTGTTGTAACCTGCTAATACTGAATTAGGATTGTCATAGTGCTGTAATCATTCTGTGGAATATGACCCTTATTAATACATTGTTTAAGGAACATACACAAGATCATTCTGTGACTTCCAGATGGCATCTAATAACATTCTGGAGGCAGGTAATACTGTCAGATAATGCAGCAATTATACTTAACCCTCTCCCTGCTAGATTAGGCACAAATACTGCTATTTATGGTATCTATGGTTGCCATCAGCAAAGAGAGGGTTAATCCAGTAGATGGAACAAGTGTGTATGGACATGTTAATGGTACAAGTCCCTTTGTTGAAGCTAAACTATGATGGCCAGGCCAGATGAGCTATTGAGAAGACATAGTCCACCCATTCATTTGGGGTATCTTGTTTGTTTCAGCTGAACCATTAGGGTGAAGGAAGTCTGTCGAAGACCTAGCCAACTTAGACATTAGTAGAGCAGCTAAGGGACAAAATTGTTCATTTTGTCATAAAGGCATGAAATTTGGTTAATTAATTTTCTATGGTGGCCATTTTGGATTCAAAATGCCGGCCCTCAGCAGTCAGTTGACATGTCTTCATTTCCTATATGACTATATATATGAAAAGCTACATATACACCAAATTTCATGCCTTTATGAAAAATTGAACAATTGAACAATTCGGGTGTTTTTTGTCTCTTAGCCGCTCTACTACATTTATTTTTTTATTTTTTATTTTTTAAAAACAATATTTATTTGAAAACTTCCGGGATTCATGAACAGCCAACTACATGGAGATCATGGTGTATGTTGTTTGTTTCAGCTGAACTACGAGGGCGAGGGCAGGCGGGCTATCGAGGACCTAGCCCACCTGGACACAGAGATCCGTGAACTGCGGGACAAGAGTGACTGTCTGGCACATGACAACCAGGAACTGGTCAGTATTCATGTCAGTACATATTGTCCGATCATTATTGAAATCCATGTATTGAAATCCATAGACAAGAGAGCATTTAATGGAGAAAATAATCAACTCATAGAAGGTGTAAAATATTATTATTATTATTATTATTATTATTTTTTGTAATGGGGTTTAAAGTCGCTTTCTAGAATCTTTCGCTAATATCAGTTTATGGCAGGAGGAAACCCACAACATCCGTTTGAATATTTGAACCTGGAACCTTTGGATCCGAAGTCGTAAAATATTAAAATTCAATTATTTTTCTCAGTATTCAGAAACCACTTTACTGCAAATGAACATTAACCCTAAATAGGTATTGGCATATATTGTATGGAGAAATATTTCAATAGGCCTTAAATATGCATTGCTGCATTGACTTATATATTCATGAACATAATCCCTAAATCAGTGAATATGGAGATTAACGTCTCTGCAGGAATCTTTCGCACATTTGCGATGATCCCTAAATAGATATTGACATATATTGTATGGTTACCTATTTATGTAACTCTAAATAAGCATTGCCATACATGTATGTGTACGTCAGTAAACCATAATTACAGAATAGGTGTGACCATTACGATAAGTGATGACTATGTCCATGATGATTGAGGGATGACATGTCATACATGTGGACAAACAATGGCCGCTACCTTCCAGTGTCGCTCAATCTCATTGGTTGAAATTTCATACATCAAACTAGTTTTAGAAAAATTACATTGGCTATCAAATTACCTATAAAACGTTTGATTGATAGGTTACATAATTTCAGTATTGTAAGCAGATTTTGAAAGGAGGATTTGAATGTGCCTGTATATTATAATGATATGTAAGTGTTATTTTTCAATTTATTGTATTTTGTTGGGGTGTATTTCTTCAGGTATTTTACATCATCTATGCATGATATAATGAGAAATAATGACAATAGGTAGAATTTGTAGAGATGTGTGTACTTATTTGAATATGCTGGTACATGTAAGCGTTATTGTATAACTTATTCGATATATTTGTGGATCTATTTACTCTATTCTGCATGCATTTATCTATGCATTATATTAGACGTACTGCTAATAATATTTTTGGAAAACATACAACGGATTGAGTTTTGGATATAAATGCACACTAGTGATTTCCGTGATATAGGGCTTTTCATACAAATTGTTTCAATAGGAGGCCAATACAAGGTCAAGAAACATATTACATCATAATGAAAGTACAAGATTTGAATTTACTTCCACACCAAGATAATTATGCCTAAGAAATGTGAACAATGTTTATAGCACCGTATTGAATTTTTACTAACTGATAGGGTCAAAGCCATTATTACGACCTACGCTTTGTTTGGCGGACTTGACATGATGGCTGTGGTACATATACTGGTGATTTGATTGATATGTGTCACTATAGCGGCCTTTGATACTGACAATAACTATGTGAACAACATATAGGTATACGGCAGTAACAGTAGAGAAGAAAACTAGCCAAGAAAAGTTGCAATTCTTAAATATATCTGTTGATCTATCTATCTCTCTATCTCAACCATGTTGGTGCTTATGAGACAAGAGATCAGTACTCGTTTAGAGATTATATGTGACAAGTTTCTGCTGTTGAAAATAGCAAATCCGAGAGATACGTACAGGATAATTACGAAGGGACGTCGGACGTGGATTTTCTCGGATGATCCTATTGTGATTCACATCTTTGTGCGGAGGAAGACAGGAATCTGGTACTTGTGATTTGTCTGTGGATCTTGCTCATGGAGTTGAGACAGTTTTCTCTGTGTTCAAGAGACCTCTATGTGCACTGTGCTTTGTACTACAATTATTATACCTTTGAAAGCTGACGAAATAAGTTTAAATCTACAGACAAATGTAACGAATGTTGACATCTACTGAAGATAGTTATTCTGATTTTGAGATTGTACAATTGTACAATGACTTTTCACTGTTGCAAAGCAATCTATGCCCATAGAAGTCAATTATAAAATATATTGCTATCAACTACCGACATCACCACCTGGCATAAAAAACTCATTGTGTACATATCTACACATTTGTTTGTAATATGCTGCAAAAGATGAAAGATAAAACCAACATTTATGTCACTTTATTAATCCTTGACATGAACATTAATATTGAGCCAAGGTTTCATGTTACCTGTGAGACATGCAATACACTTTGTAGACTTGGGACGTATACAGTATTTTCAAGTATATTCTCAGGGAATACTGGCTGGAACGAAATACTAGCTAGAACGGAATACTAGCTGGAACGGAATACTAGCTGGAACGGAATAGTAGCTGGAATGGTGCTTTAATTACCTGAAAGAATACGTATGTGTATATCCCACTGGTTTGGACCTCAGCCAATCTGATTCCATCAACAAGAAACATTCAACATTGGTATGACATGTGTTTACAATGTACGGGTGTAAATTGTATTAGAGAAGGACAAACAGACCAGGGAGTTGGTTAATTCTGTGGGCTGGCTTCTGTGTGCTTACCTCCAGGAATATCTCCAAGAATTATCTCCAGGAATGCTGTTAACTGGAAGTTGATACCTGTAGGAGGATACTGTAGGAGGATACTGTAGGAGGATACTGTAGGAGGATACTGTAGGAGGATACTGTAGGTGTGACATGACCATGGGAGGAATATAAAAGTTAACACGTTTAACTTTCATATACATTTTCCTGATTTGCATTATGACATTTTAGCAATTATTTTGAATATTTGTGCGATATAAATGTGTTTACTACTACTACTACTACTACTACTACTACTACTACTACTACTACTACTACTACTACTACTACTACAGGGGCGGATTCAAGGGGGGACTCACCCGGCTTGCGCCCCCCCTAGAATTGGACAATTTTGTTCATTAAACATGTATTTTGTATTATGGTGAAATTAT
>JAUTBZ010197198.1:0-41491 GCA_032361785.1 Lepetodrilus galriftensis | reverse complement strand
CCCTACTAAAACAAAACGCGGTAAACGTGGCATAGCCAACCCAACTCTAGAAGAAAAAGACAGCTTACCTTGGCTTTTTGACCAAACAAATCGAGTCTACCCCCTTTGATTATTTAGCAATAACCTGAAAAATTGAGGGGTGAGAGTTGTTATAACCTTTGCAACCACTTATTTGTAGATTAATATTTGAGTGCCTTGCTTGAGCGGACATTAGTAAAGAAAAAATTTCCTTAAAAAACATATTGTCTTTATCTAAAATATATAAACTAGGAGATGTGCATGAATCAGGATTTGGCATGGAAGCATGTTTTATTAAAATCCCATTATTTCCAGGAGCTGGATAAATTTCCAATACTTTAGCTGAGCCAGACCATCCCCCAGCTAGAGCTATATTTGTGATAAATAAAGACCCAATAAAAATCAATCTTATTGATATTTTTTTGTTCATGTTTTCTCCTTTATGAAATATAACATTGATAGAACCATTACCATGAATTAAAACAAATTTGATATTTGGCTTGCCACCCCCCCTGTTTTTGGGGCTTTTGTATTTGGCATTTTTTGGTTGGGCAAAAAATGACTGGTAAAAATTAGTCTCAATTAGACTTAAATTTTATTTATACCTCTGTTATACCGCTATTTCTCTAAATCAATCGAGTCTGACCCCTTTGATTCTAACGTGGCATAGCTAACCTAACTCTAGAAGAAAAAGACAGCTTACCTTGGCTTCTTGCCTAAATCAATCGAGTCTGACCCCTTTGATTTTAAATAAAGTACCCGTCCGTTGATACGTATAATTAAAATACTGCACATAATACCGACCCAACATCTGAATCGCTTTTGAAATACCATCCTTCTTATACGGCGTAATCAATAAATGAACATGGTTCGTCATCAACACATAAGCATGAAGTTCACACTCATGCTTCTCACAAGCCTTCTGTAACTTCTCCAAATAAAACTGATAATCCTCATCCGCATAAAATATCGGCTCACGATTATTACCTCGAATAATCACGTGCTGCGGATGCCCTACTAAAACAAAACGCGGTAAACGTGGCATAGCCAACCCAACTCTAGAAGAAAAAGACAGCTTACCTTGGCTTTCCGTCTAAATCAATCGAGTCTAACCCCTTTGATTTTACCCCTTTGATTTTTTAAAGAATAATAAATATATAAAATACAAGCCTGAGAAAATCACCCCCCCTCCCACAGGATATTTATAAATACCAATTTGAATTGCAATACGACCCTGAGGTGTTGCTATTAATCCACTTGACAGTATTTCCCACCCTAAATACACTAAAAAGAGAGAGAGCAAAACTAATAAGACTTTATCTACATTCATAATTCATCAAATCCTAAATTATTTACTCGGTGGAATAAGATCAGCACACTTTGAAGACAAAGAACATACTGTTGCAAGAGCACCACCTGCGGTTGTTGACGCTGAAGGAGGTAGATATAAACCAGAAGCTATTTCCATCGCAGTAGTTGAATGAGTCACCTTAGCGGTATTCACATACAACGAGGTTGCAAGTCTAGAAGTTCCAGTAGCAACGGTAGCAGATGCACTAGCAGGTAGTGTAATTATCCCTCCTATAGTACCCATAATTACTTTTTGCTTAGTAGAAAGCATTTTAATTTCATGTTTTTGAGTTTTCCAGCCTTGCGTAAACACGTCCTTAAAACCTTGATAGCTTTTCTTTATTGACTTAACAAAATAAGCTTTAGCTTGAGCTAAAGGCCCTCCCTCCTCATTAAACAAATGAGTAAAAGCAGCAGTAACAGCCCCATTTGCAAACTTACCACCAACAAGCTTAGAAACCGTCCCTCCAAGCACTGCCGCAAAAGCTGTTCTACCAGCAACAGTCTTAAACTTATTAAGCCCTCCAGTAATATGAGAAGCAAAAGCACTAACAAACCCAGCACCAAACTTATTCCCACGTAACACTGAAACTGTCCCTTGAGCAATACCATGTGCAACAGACTTCCCAAATCGACCAAGACCTTTAAGTGCCGACCCATATCCAATTTTATTAGCCAACCCTGCGGACAGCGCACCAAACACAGCCCCCTTTAACGCTTGGCTTAATGAACCAGTAGCAACCAATGTCCCCGCAAACCCAGCCGCTGCCCCCCCTGCTATAGCTCCATACAAACTACCTTGCAAGAAAAAGCTTGAAGCCAAACCAGCCGTAAAATACGACACCGCAATAGCCAAAATAGTACGCCCCCACTTCTTAACAAACCGCGTAACCCCCTTCCAAAAACTACTCCACCAGTTATACCCACTAGGGTCAGTCAACGACAAAGGATTATTACGCACATAGCTATAACGACTATAACTCTGCGTATCAGTAGCCGCTTGCACATACGGGTCGGCACTAATAAAGCGCCCTATTTCGGCATCATACAAACGCCCTTTCATATTGATTAGCCCAACCTCATCATCATGCTCGTGCCCTGTGTAGCCGATTTTGTAGGATTCTGCCGCAAAGCTTGCAATGATTGTTTCTAACTCAGTGGGCGTGGTGTTTGACCACGTGGCATTGCGCCTTTTACCCCAAGCATCAAAGCTGAGTTTTAATATGGCTACGCCTCTTTCATCTGTCACTACATCGCTTGAGCCGAGGTGATCAGTTAATAGATAGCGTGTTTTATTGGCAGTAAATACACCCGTTTTAGAGAGGTTTTGATTGATATAGCCAACCGTTTGCCCACCTGCTTTTAGGGTGAATTTATAAATCTCAGCCCCGCTGTTATTACCTGAAGTGGTTTTTTCTCGCTCGACTAACCCACCTGCTATATACCATGTGGTTTTGCCTATTTTTGCGGTATCGGTATGTGTGCTTTCTTTGATGATGCGGTTGTGATCGGCATCGTATGCGAGTTTAACGGTTGTTATTTTGCCTGTTGCTAACCTTTTGGTAATTTTCTCTGGCTTATTGAAGCTTTTCCAAATGATTTTACGCGATGCACTGGTGGTGCTATTACAGTTGATGCTTGAGCAGGTTAGGTTACCGTTATTGTCGTATTTATAATTTACACCAGAGATTTTGCTAACAGCATGTGTGCTTCCACCTAGGTAATCATAAAATTTGCCATTTTTAATTTTGATATTGCCGTGGCCATCGTACTTAAAAAATTCCTTTTCCCCACCAAAGTTGTCAACAACAGGAAGAGCTCTAAAAATAGCTGCGGGTGTTGCAAAGCCATATAATAAACCACCAGAATGCTTCTTATTAACTGATGCTGTATTCAAATATTTTGACACAGAGGTGAGACGATAGAGTGAATCATATCCAAATAGCTCAGTGCTTTTGTTGATGAGGTTGTGTCTTTTCGTGAGGTTGCCTATTGCATCAAAGTTATAATCTAGGTTTTGTAAGTATGTTCCACTTTTTTTACTGATAATGGTTTCTAAGCGGCCTAGTGAGTCATAGCCTCTATTACTGATTACACCATTACCAAGGGTTTGTTGCTTTATATTGCCTTTTGCATCGGCTGTATTTACTGCCCAGTAGACTTTTGATGTCGTTGCATCTTTTATGCTTTTTAATGCACCTGTTATGCCGTAAACGTGTTGCACTTTTATAGGTGCGACCAATAGATTTACCGTTGGGTATATTACTTGGTCTACACGGCCATGTGCGTCGTAGGTGGTTTTGCTTGTGTAGGTACGAGCACCACTTGTTGCATTTATACTTGCGGGGATATTCTCATCTAGTCTTGCTACTTGGCCTAAGGCATTATACGAGATTGTTTTAGAATAGCCTGATGCAGATGATGTAACTTGATGTAGCTTGCCAACACCTTTACCTGCTGCTGTATCGTAAATCCAGCTTGTTGTACCTTCTTTTTCTACCCGTTTTACTAAGCGGCCTAAATTATCATAAACCATGGTCGTTGTTTGATTATTAGCATCGGTTTGGCTGACTAATTCTCCAAAGGCATTGTACTTGTAATTCCAAACCCCCATATCTGGATCAGTCATCTCTTCTTTGTTGCCTAACTTGTCATATTTAAAGCTTGTAGTTGAAACTGAAACATCCGCTTTAGTTTGACCACCATTTGTTGTTGCTGTATTGATGGTTGCCCTTAAATTTCCATCAGCATAATAGCTATATCGAATAGTATTACCGAGTGCATCCGTTATAAGACTAGGTTTACCCAATGCGTTTATGGTTGTTGTTTTTTTCTTTTGATTTGCATCAGTCACTGTTGTTGTATAACCGTTGTACGTTACCCTAGAAGTAGAACCATCAGAGCGTATGACCTTTGATGAACGTTCTAACTTATCATAGTCATAGTGTGTTTTTTGTGTCGTTTCATTAACAAAATGAGGTAAGGTTTCACTGGTTAATTGGCCATTATTAAGATCGTATATTTTCTCTGTCCTACTGATATTTCCATTTAGGCCTTTTATTTCCTTTCGTACGACACGGTCTATTTGATCATAGTAAATCTTTGAATAGCCACCCTCTGAGTTTGTGGTGGTTGTGCAATAACGCGCTACATTGTTGGCTTCACCCATATCAACATTACACCATTCGTATTTGGTATGAACCCATGTGTTATTGGGTGCTACGGTTAGGTATTTTTGACCAAATTGATTGTAGTAGGTTTTACTGGTTAGACCATTAGGGCCTGTAACACTGCTTAGCGTGCCAAATTTTTTGTCATAACTTCTTGTCTCTGTTTGGTTTTTATCATTAGTGATTGATGTTGCAAAACGGAAGTCGTATTTAGCTCCATAAAGGGTTATTGAACTTCTTGTTTGTATCCCCGTACCATTTGAATTTGTTGCACCTCTGATACTTTTCGAATCTACATTGCCGTAGGCATCATAGCCATAGGTTGTAGTTGTGGAGAGGTGATTACCAGGCTCTACTGTTTCTGTATGGATTTGCCCATCAGATGTGTACGTAAAGGCGGATTTCCGCTCTCGTCTATCGGTATTACTTGTAGATGTTACCGTTGCATTTTCTAAGCGGCTTTGTTGAAAACAATCACCTGTTGGTGGAAATTTATTGACTGTTTCTTTTGCAAAGTATTTACCTGTTATTAGATCTGAAGTGGTTACTTTTACCCAAGGAACATTCCCACAGTGACGACCAACTGTCGACATATCTGTTGTAACAACTTTATAGGGCCTACTGGAATTATTTTTTATATTAAAATCATAATCAGTTTCAATTTTCTTGTAATCAAAGACACTATAATATTTTCCTGATAGAGCTGTTTTGCTACGATACAATCCTTTGGTAGTATTCTCATTTAGTCTTTTGTATACACCATTACCAATATCAATTTCTGTAATTTCTGTAGCAGGAGAGCCTATACGTGGAAATGTTTGATTGTAGGTTTTTGTTGTACGTATTTTAGAAATTAAATCTTTTACTGTACGTTTTGCAAAACCTAACGATCCTCGCTTCTTATCAACTTTTAAACCTTCGTAGGTATATTGCATACCCGCAGTGTTATTTTTAGCTGAATTGCCACTACCAATTATATTATATGATATATCACCATTACTGCTGTAATGAGAACTCACAACATACATTGCTGGCTGAATATCTACTTGGTTACTAGTTGCATTACTTTGCTTGGTGTAGGTTAGTGTATTTGAGGTTAGCTTGTCGTAGATAATTTCTATCGAGCGGTTTACACCACTTTTAGTGGAATTATCAGGTAATATTCCGCCTGAAGTAATACCTGTAATACGTAAAGATCTCACTTGATTAAGGCCTACATAAATACCACTATTATCTATACCAATAACATCAGCAAGACCATCACCATTAAAATCAGCAAAGGTTCGAATATCACGCTTTGAATCCCACCTTCTTCCTGTTGTACGGCCAAATTCTGACGTCCATGTGATTTTATCATCAAAGCCAGCACCGTTTGAAAGCTTGACATAGGTTCCATTTTCTCCAAAATTAACTAAGTCAGCTTTACCATCAGCATTAATATCTATTAATTGAGAGGGGTAATATTCGGAGTTTCTAGTGCCCCATTGATCTGATACTTTTACATAAGGTTTAAAACCGTTTCCTGTTCCGTAGGCTATATAAGTGCCACTTGTGTTGACTCTCTTATTGGTTACCCAATCCCAAAAAGATGATTTAAAAAAGCCAACTATATCAGGATTACCATCACCATTAACATCGCCCAAAATTCTTTGGTGATCACGACCTCCAGAACTAAAAATAGATCTACCTCCTAATACAGAACCCCACAACGGATTATGAAGAAAATAATTTAACCCACCAAAAGATTTATTTTTCGCATTATTAATATAAACATTAGTTCCTTTAGAGCTATGCAGCACCAAATCAAGCAGTCCATCCCCAGAAATATCAACCATATCCCCTTCATTTTCATCTTTAGTGTAATCTAATTTTACAATGCTTTGTGACCATACCTTTTGAGGAGAAAAAGAAGTACCTGTAGACAATGAAACGTAGATACGGCTCGAATCAACACCAATAATATCCGCCTTACCATCCCCATTTACATCTCTAACAAAGCGAAGATGCCTACCAGTTATCCAGCCTCCTGAATTTTTCCCATAGTAGGGAATCCAGTTTCTTCCAGGTAAAAACTTTGTTCCATCTGAAAGGTATACCCGCACAGCTTTCCAATTAAAGACTACTAAGTCTGCAAGACCATCACCGTTTACATCTGCAAGACGTGAGGGATACCTCCAAGCATTCCTTGATGAGGTAACATAATTCCCATCATTACGATCCGTATTTACAGCATCAGTATTAAAACGACTATTAGCAGGACTTAATGAGCCAGTTCGTCTTGTGGCACTTGAAGAAAAACTTAGTGAGCCAGTTTTTCTTGTAGTATTCAAAGCTACGTGAGCATGCCTCCATATTCTGCTAAAAGTATCTGGTTGTCTTTCTAAACGATTCCAGTCGAGCCGAAGCACATCAGTGTACCCATCACCATTGAGATCACCAAATAATTTATCATCATTTGTACCATGATATCTAAACTCAGAACCCAAATTACGACTCACTGATAATTTCTTTTCTCCAAGTTTTTTACCCAATAGGTCATTAGGTTTGGGAATATATATTGAATTTTTACTACGACGTTGTTTGAAAGTACCAAATGAAACTTGTGCTTCATATGTACCATCCCATTTAAAATATGTAGGCGGCAAACAAGTCGAAACTCCACATTCTTCCACGCTTTTTAATTTATCTTGCTTAGATATACTATTAAGCTCATTGGTTTGACTATAATAATCAAGGTTGTACTGGCGAATTAAATCTGACTTATAGCTTACTTTAATATTTTTAAGTATTTTTGAACGATAAACTTTTGAGCCAGAAAAGTAACCACTAGCTGGAAGAATTTTTGTTTTATAATCAAAATTTACAAATATATATGGCTCTAAACCTGTATTAACATTCCCCGTGTACCTAATTTGCTTTAAAGTGTGTTCCAATCCTAGATTTTTATCTCTATTTTCACTGTAAACATAATCAATGTAATTTCCTAAACGATCTTTAGTTCGATTTATAGCCCACGAGAAGGCATTTCTTTGTTCATCTGACAACCCACTTGCTATTGACCCAGCACCTGACAACCCATCTGCTATTAACTCAGCATCTGACAACCCACTTACTATCAACTCAGCACCTGAGAATACACGCTCTACCCGTGAGTCTTCTGTATTACCAAAAACATGGATTTCTCCAGCTTTTGTTACTACTTTGAAATACTCTGGATTATTATCGCCATTGTTATCATAAGACGTTATTTCACTATAGTTATCTATTTCTGTTTTATATTTTGCCCCATTACCGCCTTGTGTACCGCTAATCCTCACTAATCGCTGACCATCAAGACAATAGTTATCTGTTCTATCAAATTTTACACCTGATATTTCCCCATCTTGGGCTTTGTTTTTAGGGCATCGAGAAATTGCAGACAACCCTGTAATAGACCAACCCAAACCTACTATACCTTCACCTGATTGACTACTATAAGCTAGGCTGATACTTGGTTGCACACCTGCTGTTCCTGGTGGCAATGCGATAGGTATATTATAAGTTGCTGCACCGCTATCATTAACTGCAAACTGACCCTCTACATAACCAACAGGGTCTGCGGTACTGTCACCAAGTGACGCACTATTTGGCACGGGAGCTGGAAGTACTGTGGGAATCGTAGGATTAGCGGGAGTTCCTGTACCTGATTGCTGAGTAGCTACTAGCTTTCCTTCGGTATTGTAATAAGCAATGACTTTTCGGCCATTAACGATATGTACCACATAATATAATGCACCTTTTATTAGAGCATCTGGGCTACAACCCGCGCCACTTCCACAGTATTGCGTGTTATTAATTAATTCAGTTTCGGTAAGCTTTTCATCAAAACCATAGATATTTTCTTTAGGGAATATAATGGGATAACCATCAGATGTCATGATAATATTGTATGACACTTTATCAAGTGGTATCGCAACCGCTACACTCGTTATAAAACCCATAACCGCTATACAAGAGGCTATTAATACCTGACGACTATTACCAGATAAAGATTTATATACTCTAACAACTGCGTTCATTCCCTTCTCCTTAGCACTTTTTTTTACATTTTTTACCGTATTTTTCATCAATCACTTTTGATCTTAAAAATGTACATCAATCCTACGAGCCACACAATAACTATTAGCTTTTTTCGTATTATCAACCAAAACTGAGACCGTTTTAGCCGAATGAGCAGCAGCTATAGCATTGGATAATTTTTGAGCCCCCAAATTTTTATCATAGAATAAGCCTTTACAATCAAGAGCAACCCAACCGTTAGCAGGACACCCATTCCCAATAGGGACACTTAAATACACCATACATCCGCTATAATAAACACCGTCTGTTAAAATAGTTTTTATAGTTCCTGTTTTCCAAAATTGTGCTGCACTCACATTAGACAAAACAAATAGGCATAACATCGCAATACTTAAAACTTTTAAACTTCCTTTTTTCACTTCACTCTCCTTCTAACACTAATCTGCTGATATAAAATCACCAATCTCTTTAATTTGAATATCTAACTCGTCATCTAATAAAACTGGCATTTCCACTGGTACGGCATTAGCTTCATAAGCTTGTTTGTTATTTTTATAGTCTTCCTGTGATGCCAAGTATTCATCTGTAATTACTACCAATGGTTTTCCTATGTTAGTTACCTCATACTCTTGTGGAATTTCAATATCATTTGACGACTTATCGATAGGAATATCAACAGGTACAAACTCACCTATAGATATTACTTCTCCTTCATCATCATTTATTAGAGCATGTTCTTCCATCAGAGTTTGAGACTCTAATATTTCGTTTTTATCCCTTATTATCTCTGTCGTTACAATACGAGACAGTTGTTGATCTATTAGCTTTTTATCATGAAGAACGAGCTCACTCTTGCTTTCAACATTCCACCCTTCTTGACTGAAAGCTTGTTGACTTTGATCTTGCGACTTAACAGTTACATAAAAGTAAAAGTACAGACCAACTAAAATAAAAATACTGACAATTAATAACTTCATCACTATTTTAATAACTCATGAATAAGAATCTCATTTTTCTCTGAGGTTTCACCAAAAGGTGGGCTTACTTTTTGAAGCAAAATGCTATTTTCAAGTAAAATATTCATTTCACTATTGGGCATCTGCACACTAGGGTTTTCAAGATTCAAATTAGCACTCTCAGTGATATTTGTTACTGGCTCGTATCTATATTCTGTTTCAGAAACACCTTCGGATGATAGTGAGGCAACCTGAGATTGCATCAAAGCAATAAAATCACTATCGTTCATCATCGAAGAAGAGATAATTTCCTCGCTATTATCTATAAAAATAGGAGTCTCATGAAAGTCATACTTATTTAAAAATGGACCATTAGAATTAATACTACTTTGAACATCTATTTTTGTAATCTCATTTGGGGTTAATGCTTTAACGCTAGAGCCTTCATCCACCAAGGATTTTTTATCATAAAAATGAGGAGGCTTAGTAGAATATGTAGAAGGCTCACTATCTATATTCAAAATAATTGTAATTACTCCAAATAAAACAATAGCTCCCAATATACTCTTTAGCACAAATCAATCTTCTAACATTGGCCCGAAGTACCAACCTGTTAACTGCCGCCACGCAGTATGTGTAGTACAACTACCGCCATCATTAAACCAAAAACGAACTCTTTTCCCCGTAGTTTGAGCCGTTAATAACGTAGCATGAATACTTTTACACGTTGCTGGCTTAACATTGCCGTAATCCGCTACTAAAGAGCAAATCGGCGTCCACCTGATACTTGAACCAATACTTCCAACATAAATCCTCCCGTCTGGACGCACTGTAGTTCCTTTTACCACACCAGAACACGAATAGGCAGCATAGGCCGAGCTTGAAAAAAAACTAATAACACAAAGTAAAAAAAACTTTCTCATATAACTCCATTTAATCATCAATAAGAGAGTTACCCTAATAAAACAGGTAACACCTAACTAATCAGCACATCCATAATACTAATAGTCTAGTATAAAAAAGTCATTAAGCAAATATTTATTCATACCTCCATGAGGCATTGGAATTAATCTACTAACTCAAAACTTGCTCATAAAATATATGCACTACTCTCCTTTAACTAAAAAATCAACAAAGCACTATTATAGCAATTTGGTTACCCATCATGAAGTAGTCAATATTCAGAAAAAACCTATTAAATATCTCAACTTTTTAGTTGTTGTCACACAAATAAAATCAAGCACTCTAATTTTGCCATGATCTACGTAAAGAGAAATATTAATACTTAAGTAGCTAATTGTTCTTTGTATATCTTCACTATTGCAACTCCATCGTCATAATTGATTGTTTTTCTATCCCCTGTCCGTAGCTTAGATAAAGTGGTTCGGTCAATTCCAGTAGCTTCAGCCATCTTGTAATCATTCAATCCTTTTTCCCTTAACTCAGTCAGGATTTTTGAAAAGTCTGTTTTCTTTCTAGTCATGATAACTGCCTTGATATTTGATAAAAGACTATACCAAACTTTACGATAGGCGGTAGGGTTGCTTGATTGACTATAGTGGCAATTGCCACTATAGTATATTCCATGATATATGAAAACAATAAAACAACCAAAAATGTAAATCTTCAAAAATTAGTACGCACACTTATGTTTGCTTACTCATATAAAAAGAATTGTCCCAAACAGTATTTTGCAGAGCAGCAAACTATTGAAACATGGATACTGGAATATTTAGCCAATCCAAATCATCGACTAGCAGAATGTGTGATGCCTCTTTTAGTCGAGGATTTTGATTTGTTTCTTTCAAACAAAGGAGATAGGCACTAATGAATACAGCACAATTAAGTATGGGTGAATATATCTCTGGTGAATTCACCGTTAAGAACCCTTTATCGCGGACTACTAAGAGTGATAGTGCATATCAAATGTTTGAAATTAAACTAGGCTCACTACCTATTCGAGTCATTGCTTGGGCTGATTCTTGTAATGGCTTAGAACGTCTATGTCATGGGCAAACAATTTCACTAAAAGGGCAATTTGTGAAATATTTTGGGAACTGGCAGGTACGCTCTACTTCAATTGAAGTCACAAACAACTACCAAGAAAAAACTGTACAAGCCCAAGTAAAGTTAAAAGCAATGATGGGGTGGATGCCTAATAAAATATTACAAGAATTTTTGTTTCGGCTGTTTAAAGATGAAGAGTTCTATAATGATTTTTCGACAGCTCCTGCTAGCCTCAATCATCATCATTCTTATCTTGGTGGGCTATTCGTGCATAGTGTTGATGTTGCATGGCAAGTTTTTCGAGATCAAAGTATTCCAGAGCATGATAGGTACTTAGGCGCTATTGCTGGGTTATTGCATGACGCTGGAAAAATAAGAACTTTTTCTAAAATGACTCGGACGAGCCAATTGTTACATCATGATCTTTTGAATTTAGAAGTCTTATCCGTACATTTAAACTGGTTAGACCAACAGAATAGTGATTTAGCAACTGCGCTAAGATATTTACTGGCATGGAAGCCAACTAGCTATGATCCCATTCCTAAATTAGACGTGTACGAAAAAATTCGTACGGCAGATAGGTTTAGCGCTGGGTCAGGATGAATCAAATATTTTGGGTTAGTTCAGTCAGTAGAAATTGATGTTAATTCTTCTTTCACTTTCAGCAATAGATCATCCGCTGATAACTTAGAATCTAATATTAAAAATGATAATGAGATAAGTGTTACAGAATCAACACCCAATACCTCACTAATAGCTTTTATTTTTTTAAGTGTTGGCGCACGAAGTCCGCGCTCTATCTGGCTAATGTAGGTTCTACTGGATACTACGCTGAAGTCCTCTTGCGTTTTACCTTTATGCTTTCTACAAGCTCTCAACGCCCTGCCAAAGGCAACATCCATATCAATTTGGCTAGTTTCATTGTCCATATAGGACAATTAACAGATTAGAGCTATAGCACTACAAACTATAGCGTTCATTTTAATGATTTTATGATAATATTTAAGCTTCGATAACAACGATAAAAGGAGATACAACAAATGAAAATAACAATTATTGCTTTAGGAATATCACTAATTCTTACCGCCTGCTCTTCCAGTAATACAGTTAGAACAGCAAATTCGCTCCCTAAAAAACCCATAGTTACTGCTAACCAGAATGCAGATGTAATTTTCAATCTTGGTGTAGAACAAGAAAAAATACGAAGCTATCACAAAGCAGCCACTCTTTATAAGAAAGCTGCCGAACTAGGATCATCAAAAGCTAAAAATAATTTAGGCTCACTCTATGAGAAAGGGTTAGGTATCACAAAAGATCCGATTATGGCTTTAAGATTATACCGACAAGCAGCGGAAGAGACAGGAGATAGACTACCCATTCGAAACCTAGCCAACATGTACTACTTTGGACTTACCTCAGTAAATAGAAATGATACAAAAAAAGCATTTGATTTATATAAGATCGCTGCAAAAAAAGGAGATTCCATTTCTCAAAATACACTTGGTACGTTGTATCAAACAGGAGATGGGACAACAAAAAATCATGCTAGAGCACTTTTTTGGTTTCAAAAAGCAGCGAATCAAAATAATACAGGCGCACTAATAAATTTAGCCTCAGCCTATATGTTTGGAAAAGGTGTAACAAAAAGTAGAAATAAAACAATTTTCTACTATAAAAAAGCAGCAAAACTTGGCAGTTCATATGCCATCAAAGAATTGAAGGAAATGGGTGTAGCGAGGTAGCAAATGACCAAATTATTGAAAATTATCAGCATCAAGATGCTCAAAAAAAAATTAACAACAAACCCTGAGTATAAAAACTCAGTTAGAACGCTCAATGACGGAGGGCAATATGACAAAGCTCACTAGTATTTTATGCATCGTAATAGCATTTTTCTTCTTATCCATTTTCGCTGGTATAAGGTATATACCTACTGACTGGGTGCTCTACCTGTATTCAATATTAACTAGTAACAATGCAATAAATATTACTATGGCATTACTCCCAGCATGCATGATTTTCAGTATTTTTGATAACGACTATGGTCATTCTTTAGCTTTAATTATCTTTATGGCGGGGCAAACTATGTTTATTTATGTCTATGCCGACAAGTATGAATTATCAATAAATTCACAAGATCAACGACCCTATGAGACAAAAAATACTCATTTTTGGAATAATTCACGCGCTTAGCTACTGTTAATATCAAAAAAACCATCCATATTGTTAATAAAACACCTTATTTATTATAGAATTTTTTAATAATTTAAATTATTAAAAATAATAATAAGAGAGGTATAAATACATTTCCGTAAAAGCCACACCGAATTGAAGTACAACTTCCCAATACATATACATGATCTACTTATAGCTAACTTCCCACTATTATATTGGGAAATTACATTAAAAGTAGACGTCACTGTCGTCGCATAGCGAAATAGACAGTGACGTATGCGATAGAGCTTGCTACGTTGCGGAATAACAAGAAATATCACCAGTGACAATCCCGTGATTTTAACTTACTACCAAAGAAAATAGAGTAAAAATAAATATTGTAAAAAAACAATTTTGGAGGAAAAAATGATACAGACAAAAAAACACTATTGACTTTTTGACATAGTAATTCTTTAATTGAACTCACTTCTACGTATATCTGTTTATACGTAGCTATGAAAGATACGGTCTATCGTATCTTTCAAAAACTAGCACTTCTCAAGCTAGTTATCTCATTTGATAATTTTTATCATTATCATAAATCCGTCTGGAGAATTCATGTGTTGAGCGATTTATCGTTCAGCTAACGGACTTGTTTGCGTGTAGTTTACGCAATTAAATTCTTTGCATATATCAAAGCAAGTACTACCAAATATAGCTTGCCAAAAGTATAGCAAACTCATTTCCAAACAAAGAGGAATTATTTATGTCAACTTCTTCGTAAATTATTACGAACAGCCAAAATGGCCTAGCTTTAAATTCGTCTTTTCTTATTTATAAGAACTCAGGTTTATCTAATATCTGACTGACGATTAACACTAAACAATGTTCATTCAGAAAAATGGTATGTGTTAATTTTCTGACTGCTAGTGAGTTGCAATAAGCATAAATAATTAGAATGCGAGTCTACCTATTATAAAGATTGGGACAGGAGCTAAAATGAAAAAGCTAAGTTGGGAAGCTATGCAAATAATGCGATCTAACAAAGATGGAAGTTTTTCCACTCAAGCATCGCGAAAAGAAACAATTCAAACGATAGAAAATGAAGCTAAAGACATGGGATATAATCGAATCAGTATTGACTCCTTACTGAAGGAAAAATGTATTCGGTCATTTGTAACATCTTGGACAATGAAAGGCATTTCTCCTGGAACTATTAAAAATAGAATGAGCCACGTAAGATGGTTTGCTAAGAAAAAAAATGTAGCTTCAAATATCCCTACAAATCGAAAACTTGGTATAGAAAATAGGATTATTGTAACAAATGAAAATAAAGCCTCACAGTTAGACCAAGGACATTTAGCTAAAGTCAATAATGACTATATTGCAGACAGCCTACGCTATCAATCGTTATTCGGCGTTCGCCGGGAAGAGTCCATTAAAACCCGTTTTGCTCTTGCAGACAAAGGAAACCACATTAAATTGAAAGCTAGTTGGTGCAAGGGTAGCGTTGGACGAACAATACCTATTCTCACAGCAGAACAAAAAAATTTCGTTAGAGAAATGAAAGAAAAATACGGCATAAATTCACTAATTCCCAGTAATAAAAGCTATAAGCAACAAAAAAATATTTACAAGAATACTGTATCCAAAATAGGGCTAGGGAAAAAAGCTCATGGACTTAGACATCATTATGCTCAAGAACGATATAAAGAGCTAACAGGGAATAACTGCCCTGTCCGTGGTGGAAAAAGGCAAAGAGAGATGAATAAAGCTGAGCGCACAATTGATAAAGAAGCTCGATTAATAATATCATCAGAGCTTGGTCATGCTCGCGAACAGATTACTTCAACTTACCTCGGAAGTTAATTTCTAATGATGTCTATTATCAAATACGAGGAGTTATTAGCTAGTTTTGGAGGACGGACTCCATCAGAGCTTGCTTCCTCGTTAAGTCAGAATAATATTAAATATTTACGTGACCGCCGAGGCAGACCAGTTACAACTATTGAAGCTATCAATTGTGCATTAGGTTTACCCGTATACGCATCCAATAATAAACACGAACCTCTAGAAGATAAAATTGAAATTTAAAGGAGTGTTACATGATAACTAAAATAAAATACGTCTCTCTAGCAAACAATCGCTGGGTATATCGCCCACGAAAAACAAAAGATTTAAAAGATTGCTTATTCCCAATAGATTCACGTGGTTTCTTAAAACCGCCAATCAAACTTGGGGTTAAAGGTGATAGTGACGACAAAGTCACAAGAGCATATGTAGCAGCTAAAGAGGCTCTTTTAGCTGTTGGGTCATATAAAAAAGCACAACTTGGTTACATCTGTGATGCTTTTTTAAAATCAGAAGATTTCAGAGAAAAAGCACCTGCTACTCAGAAATCTTACTTAACCCTTTCAAGGTCGTTGTTAAGTCATTCTTTAAAAATAAATGGAACCCAATCAACTCTCGCTGATATGCAGTTAAATAGTTTAACTAAACCGATAATGAACAAAATAAGAAATAAACGACTGAAAGCAGCAAGAGCCAAGGGTAATAAAGGAAGAGTCCTAATAAACAGGGAAGTTGCTTTCCTTAGTACAGCAATAAAGTGGGGACTTGATGAAATCCCAGAGTTACCAAAAATAGTAAATCCATTGAACAAAATAAAAAAGTTTAAGGAAGTGCCAAATGATCGGTATGTTACAGATGAAGAAATGAATATACAGTGCCAAGAAGCTGAAGGAATTATGGATTATTTACCCTTGTTAATCCGTCTTTCTTATCTTATCGGCGCTCGTGGAGCTGAGACGGCTACATTAAGATATTCTGACTGCATAAAAGAAGGTTTAGACGTAGCAAGATTAAAGGGATCAAAAGATAATACTATTGCATGGAGCCCATCACTTACAGAGACTATTGAAGAAGCTAAAAAGCTCAATAAAAAAAGGAAAATAATTGACTTTGACCCTCCAATTTTAACAAATTCAAATGGAGATCAACTAACTGCTTCAGCAATTCAATCAGCGATGGGAAGACTAAAAAAGCATATGAAAGAAAAAGGGCTTGGGGATGTGTTTTTCACACTACATAAAACAAAGTCAAAAGCACAAAGTGACTCGAAAGATGAGAATATTTCAGGACTATCATCAGCAATGAAAGATCGTTATAACACGAAAAAACATGTCGTAAAAACAGGGCTGAAATAGCCATTTGTTCCTAAATCTCGGCTATTTGTTCCTAAAACGAAAAAGCCGTAAAATCATATACTGTTAAGTATATGATTTTACGGCTTGAATATGGTGGGCCGTGAGCGATTCGAACGCTCGACCAATTGATTAAAAGTCAACTGCTCTACCGGCTGAGCTAACGGCCCTTTTCTACTTATTGGGAGTAGTTTTAAAACTGCTCTCAATCAAGAGAGGCGGTAGTATACACTACCGAAACTCCTGTTCAAGAGGTTTTATTATTATTTTTAAATTAAACTTTATCTAATTTTCTCATCCCGTTTGGTAATAGCTTCATGTCTGCAAGACTTGCGACTAATGCCTTGCCAAAGCTTGCTTCTTCTTCATATACCATTTGGTAATATTGAATTTTCATAGTAAGCGCACTACCGAAAACAATTGCAAAGAATGTAATGAACGAACCCATTGCTAGTGTTGATGCACCTGTAACAGCTTGACCTATGGTACAGCCCATTGCTAGTACACCACCAACTCCCATTAATAAACCACCGATGATATGTACGAAGAAATCTTTCCAGCTTGCGAACCACTCTATTCTGAATTTTCTGAATAGTAATGAATAAAGAAAAGAGCCTGCAATAACGCCACCACCTGCAACTAATGCAAAAGTTACTAAGCTATTTGAAAAGCCCGTTTCTATCCAGCGAATTAAATGACCAGAAGGTTGTGCAAAAGTAAAAGATTGTGCGCCAATTGCAAATGGACGTTCATCCATCATTTCTGCTTCTTCTAATAGGTTTTGTCCTAGTTCACCTGTTGTCACCCACCATGCGGCGATAACGACGGCCGCTACGATAAAGCCACCTAACATATTATCGAAGCTTCCTCGAAAATCTGATGATAAGAATGCCCATAAAACCAATAAGCTGCCCAATACTGCGGCAACAATTGTTGTGGTTGTTTGAGGGTCGCTACCCGCGGCATAAGCAATGACGCTTCCTAAGCCTTGGTTTTCAACACCCATTAGAGAGAGGTCTATAAATGCAGGTTGCATCCACTGTAAAAAGAAATCATTGCTGAAATCAGTAAACATCATAAGGTAAGCCATAATGCCCATTGAGAACAATACAAAGAGTGATTTGATATTACCGCCGCCTAACCGTATTAATGTTTTATTACCACAGCCCGAACCCAAGGTCATACCAACACCAAAGATTAAACCACCTAGTAAGTTACGTGGCCACGCGAAGTTGGCCGTTAAGTAAGGTGGGTTTGCAGTATCGTTACTGGCGATTAATGATGTATCGGTCAAACCCATGACCGACATACCCATAACACCTAAGATAGCCAAGCCCATAGCGAAAACCCAAGCGCGCATACGCCCTGTATCGCCTATATTGACTAAATCCGAAACGGCACCCATGGTACAAAAGTTTGTTTTATTGGCAAATATGCCTAAAACCACCGCTAAGCCGAATGCCCACAGTAGTATCGTTGTAGTAATTTCCATTATCTCCTCCTAGTTAGATAAATGCGGGAGGTATAATAACAAAACTACAGACAAACGGTATTAAACCTACCATTAGCTGTCAGTTTTACGCTTTTATAGTCATAAAGTGACAAAAGTAACTGACAAAATATTATTTAACTGTAAATTTAAAAAATCACAAAAAACTTACAATTTTATTATAATCATATACTTATACGTGTTTTTTGATTTTTGGCACGCCCCCTGCATTAATACCTGCGAACACATTGTTCACACTGTTAAGTTTTGGTTAATACAAATTACATATAATATTTGTGTTAGCTATAAAAAGCGAAACAGAAACAATTTAACTAATCATAAAAATAATCTTTGGAGATTTAAAATGAAAAAGCAAGTACAAAAAGGTTTTACACTTATCGAATTGATGATCGTTGTAGCGATTATCGGTATTTTAGCATCTATCGCTCTTCCTGCTTATCAGGATTATACAAAGCGTGCACACGTAACTGAAGGCCTTTCTTTAGCTTCAGCTGCAAAAACAGGCGTAGTAGAGTACTACGCAACTAATGCTGCATTTCCTACAACAAATGCAATGGCTGGTCTTGCATCTGCATCAACGATTGCAGGTACAGCTGTAAAATCTGTAACTGTTGGAGCTGCGGGCATTATAACAACTAAATACAATGCTAAGGTTGAAGCTGATAAAACAATTGTACTAACACCAACTGATTCTGGTGGATCAATTACATGGACCTGTACTGCTGGTACTCTAAATGATAAGTACAAGCCTTCAAAGTGTCGTTAATATAAGTTTTTTAACTTATGAGTAAAGCCCCCTCTATTGAGGGGGCTTTTTTAATTTTGTTTTGTCTATTTTTAATTTATATATATTTTTTTATATTCATTAGCTGTTAATTATGAGTGTTATATATTACATATTTCAAATATTCGTCTAATAATAAAAAGATTCGTACAATGAATACAAAAATACTAGCAACTCTTCATACTCTTACTTTTTTTACAATACTCATTAGCTTTTCACTAATGTTTAATTATCCATTACCAATAAGCATCCTAAGTATGCTAGTGATTATAAGTTTTTTCCTTGGCCTAAATTTGATAATAGGCTTATTAGGAGCACTAAATAAAAAAGAATCAATTACTGTTCGTTTAACTGCTTCGGTTTTATATACAATCACTACATCCTTCATTCTTTTAATTTTTTCTCTAGATTTTATTGGTAATAGTAATTGGGGAACAAATATTACTTTTGCCTTTATGTTAAAATACGTAGGACAACTATCCTCACTCGAAAGTACCTTGCCCGCTCCATTATCAGTTATTTACTCATCACTATTAGTCATATTGAGCTTAACATTTTTATTCTATTATAAAGTTATTCATCATTTTACAAGACCATTAACTTTATTATTTGTAAATATTGCCTCCTCTAAAGTAACCTTTAAACAAACAATTTATTTTTTAACTTCAATTTTCCTCATTCCTATACTCTTGTTCTTTCATCAAAACTTTCAACATTCAACAACAGATGATATATGGGATGGAGAACCTTTTACCGATTTATTTCTTCCTTATACTACAATTACACATAACTCTAACTTTAGCGATGAGAGCAATAGTAGTTATAAATATCCGATAGCAAATAAGGATAGTAAGAATAAGCCTAATATCATTATCATCATAGCTGATGCCTTACGAGCCGACCATGTAGGCATATATGGCTATGATCGTCTTACAACTCCCTTTATTGATAATTTAGTAAATACAAAAAAAGCAATTAAAGTTGATAATGCATTTTCTACTTGTGCTGAATCTGGATGCAGTATTTTAAGTACATTAAGTTCGCGTCCCTATGATGAAATTTCAATAAAAAATATTAAAATAAATGATGTTTTAAAAGCACAAAATTATGATGTGAATTTCATTTTATCTGCTGATCATTCATGGAGCGGTTTAGATAAACACTACCCACCCTATGACCTTTTTTATGATGGCAATAGTGCTAAAAACTATGGTCCAACAGATGATCAACTTGTTCTTGAAAAACTTACCCAAATTTCATCATATAAAAAACCTACATTTTTTTATTTTCATCTAATGTCTAACCACCCTTCTGGAATGCGAAAAAGACAATTTGAAAAATATACACCTACACTAAGCCCTCATGATTGGTTCTATAATTTGCCTATAATTAAAAATATTTACAATACAAATACAGCCTTACTGAAGAAAAATAATTACGATAACGGAATCGTATCAACTGATTATTATATTTCTCAAATATTTCATCAATTAACAAAAAAGGGCTATATGGAAAACTCAATTGTATGGATTATTGCTGATCATGGTGAGGCACTGGGTGAGCATGGTAAATATGGACATGTTAAAAGTTTATATAATGAAGAAACTCGTATACCAATGATAATTGTAGACAGCCAATTAGACCTTTATAAAGAAACTTTTTTTGCAACACATTTAGATATTGCACCAACTATTCTAAACAGGCTAGGGGTAAAACCTCCTAATACATGGAAAGGTTCATCTTTACTGAAAAAAAGAGAAGGTACACTTATAACCCATCATAATGTTCCCGCTAGAAGTGGGGATAAAGGGATCATTGTCAAAACTAATAATAATCAAATTTTTAAACTTCTGTATAACGATAGAGACTCTTTTAAAGTTACTGCGGTTTTTAATATAACCAAAGATATTGCTGAAAAAAATAATTTAAATACGCCTGAAAATAAGTTATTAGTCGATAAGTTGAAAGCTTATGCCTTAAAAAACCCATATCTTGGAACAATAGCTGGTGGCCTAGCTGAAAAAGATCCTATAAATTAATATTTTATCTAGTTACTTATAAGAATTTGCATAGTCATAAATAATTATTGTTCATCTTTCATTCATTCACTTATATTTATAATCACATATAAATCAAATGAGATTAACACACCATGTTTAAACATAAATTAAAAGCCTCATTAATCCATTTAGGCCTAAGTTTTTTATTGGTGGGGTTAATTATTGGCAGTATTATATTTTTCTTTTTTCCCAGCCTTTTTATTAGTGTCACAGACTTTAAGGAGGTTGCTAGTTTGATTGTTTCTATTGATTTAATACTCGGCCCCCTACTAACTTTTGTAATATTTCAACCTCAAAAAAAATCACTTAAGTTTGATCTTGCGGTAATAGGAGCTATACAACTATCTGCATTAATGTATGGGGCTTTTACACTTTTTCAGGTTCACCCCGTTTACGTTACTTTTAACGTAGATCGTTTTACTCTTGTACCTGCCAAAGATGCAGAGCCAGAAAAAGCAACAGATAAGCTATTTAAAATATCAAAGCTGTCAACTGCTAAATTAGCTTTTGCTAAAATGCCTACCGATTTAGAAAAAATAAATGCAATGTTACTTAATGCTACCGAAGGTGGGGAAGATTTAGATAAACGAGAAGAATACTACGAGCCTGTGAAAAAAAATTTAGCAGAGATAATAGCTAAGAGCCTTGACCCTAGAATAATATTTGGCAATAAAGAATCCCAGGGAAAAACAAAAAAATTCCTTACAAAATATCATAATAAAATTAATGACTTCGCCTATTTGCCTCTAAGCAGTGAAAATAAAGATGCCATTATTGTTATTGACAAAATCACTGCTTTTCCAATAGCAACACTTAACATTGACCCTTGGAACCTTTAAAGAAACTACTCATGGTGAAGCCCTATTTAAGCTAAAAATTAATCCTGAAAACTATGGGCTTTCTAGTTTCAATTCTTACATATATAAAAACTTATTTTTTACTAAACTTATAACCACATATACCTGAAACAAGATTGTGCTCTTTTAGGGTACGAGGAAATTTACGACAATTAAGTGGTCTCACAGAGTAGATAGCACAATATTCTTTATCATCATCAGATACTCTCAAAAATGCACAACGAAAAGGTAATCGACAGCAAGCGCCGCAATTATTACACCCGCCAGTTCTACCACTTTCAACAGGAAGAATGGATGTTAAAGTTCTTTTAATTTTATTCTTCATTATAATGCTTTACTAAAAAATTTGTACAAAAGTAAAAAACCACGTTCTAAGAACGTGGTTTTGGTTTCGCCCTAGAAGGGCGTTTTAAGATTAGCCCTCTAAGAAGGCTAATCTAGAACATTGCCACCTTGAATTAAACTAACCTAAATCGATACCGAGCTGTCTTTCTTTGACTTCTTGATATTTTACATACTGACGTATCATTTCAGCATCAACTCCTACCGTATCGACACAATAGCCTTTTGCCCAAAAATGATTACCCCAGTAAGGTTTCTGCTTGAGATAAGGAAACTGTCTAAATATCTGTAATGCCGTTCTTCCTTTTACAGTCCCCATTAGCTTTGATACTGAAACCTTTGGAGGGATCTTTACCAATAAGTGTACGTGGTCTGGCTGAACATTCAACTCAACTAATTCACATCCTAAACGCTCTGCATAAATTCGAATGCTTTTTGACACCTCAAAACCTACTTTTTCTGTCAATATCCGATAACGATATTTGGGCACCCAAACAATATGATACTGACAATGCCAAATAACGTGTGATAATTTACTAAATCTGCTCATGTTCTACTCCTAATATGTGTGTTGTGGTGACAACACTTATTAGGTTACATGAGCAGATTCTATTTTATTCGTCAGGCTAAAGCCTACGAACCTACCCACGTCCTCAGGACGTGGATATAATGTTTATTATAATCGACTTAATCAGTCTCTCCTTAACATCACCTTGTAAAATTTTAAGAGCGTTACTTTCGTGTAGCAACAGGGTTAAAAACAACCTTGGTACTTGCAGGATCTTTTAAAAGCTTTTGTAAAGGTCGGATTGGTCGCTGAGTGAAGTTACCACCACAGTTGGGACACATATGGTTTAACACATTGGCGACACAGTCAGCACAAAAGGTGCATTCATACGTACAAATCAAGGCATCTTCTGCATCCGGTGCTAATGCCTTATTGCAATTCTCACAGCTTGGTCTCAGCTCTAACATTTGTAACCTCCTGCTTTTTGAAGATTTTACACCTTAGCGTCAATATGCAACAATTGGCTTGAAAGACATGTTTCGATAAATACAAGCCAACAAATATGAACAGATTAAAAGTTGCCATACTTGCATACCCCAATTTATCCACATTCGAGTTCTCATGTGCAATTGAGTTGTTTGCTTTATCACGTCCTGATATTAAAGATTGGTATCAAACCGAAGTGCTTGCAATGACGCATCAACCCATGGAAGCAACAGGTGGGTTTCGAATACAAAGCGACCATGTGTTTTCACCTATTAAAGGTTTCAATCAATACGACATGGTTGTTATTGCCGGTTGGTCGGGCATTGACGTGCCTATTCCTGAGGTTCTCATCAAATCACTCAAAAGTTTTTATCATGATGGTGGTCGCTTAGTCTCATTTTGTTCTGGTGCGTTTGTAATCGCTGCAACAGGGCTTTTAGATGGAAAACAAGCAACTTCACACTGGCGCTATGAGAGTGACTTCATTCACAAATATCCGAAGGTAGCATTTCAAGAGAATGTTTTATTTACAGAAACAAACAGAATATATACATCTGCAGGCAGTGCTGCAGCTCTTGACTTAGGTTTACATATCATTCGACAAGACTATGGTTCTTCTATTGCCAATGAAATTGCAAAACGATTGGTAATATCACCCGTTCGAGAAGGTGGACAAGCACAATTTGCAAACCAATCTCAACCATTTAAAGAAAACCATCATTTGAGTAAAAGCCTTGAATGGGCAAAACAGAACCTATCAACAAATATCAAGATTAATGACATGGCACAATGCGCCTGCTTATCAAGACGTAGTTATGATCGTCACTTTAGAAATAGCCTTGGTACAAGTCCAAAAGAATGGTTGATTCGTCAACGTATTAATCTTGCACGCGAGTATTTAGAAAACACCAAAGGAAGCATTGAACAGATAGCTGAAAACAGTGGATTTGGAACAGCAATGAATTTGCGCCACCACTTTGCACAGCTACTAGGCATCTCACCCAGCCACTATCGACGTAACTTTCAACAAACAACGTAGCTGAAAAACATCTAAAAAGAAGGGGGGTGTACTTCGACAGGCTCAGCATAAATGCTCAACAGGCTCAACAGGCTCAACAGAACTGTACTTTAATTTTTGCTTAAAAAAAAGGCCACACAGAGGTGTGGCCTTTACTATATGGTGGCTATACCGAGATTCGAACTTGGGACCCCATCATTATGAGTGATGTGCTCTAACCAGCTGAGCTATATAGCCAAATCGGGTTGATACCGAGAGGGCGCTAATATAGTGATTGTATTGCGAGCTGTCAACAGTTGCTGGCACAAAATAAGTGAATAAAAACACAGCCAATAAATGACGTAATAACAAAAACCTTTTATAATTGCTCGGTTAGCCAAAATAAACCGATGCGCATCTATGACTCATACTAATTTCAATTTAGAAGCCTTTAATAAATTACCGCCTTTACAGCGTTCCTTATTACAGTTGATTTCTATAATCTACGCTCCTGTAGCAGCAACACCACTTGCGAGTTGTGCCCATCGCTTAGGCATTAATGACCCCAACGGTGGTGATAGTTTTACACTTCATACTATTCGCCCTATTCTGGTTGAGCTCATTCATGCTGAATTTTTACAAGGTAGCCAAGGTAAATATTTTATTGATGCTGGTGTACGTGAAGAAATCCTCCTCAGCACAATAGATGACAATCTATTTGAACCCTATTCACTACAGGTCTTAAGTTCATTCTCTGCAACCGAGTCTTTTGGCCGCGTTTTATGGCAAAGTATTGAACATGGTATTTCTCATGCCCGTATTTTTCTCTTTCAAGGTCGCGCTGAAAAATTGGATCATACGCTGGAACTACTGAACGAACGTTACCAATACCGTGACTCTGAATTATTAGACCCCGGTTTTTTCCCTGCGACATTTGGTACACCTCCCAATAAAAAGCTGTTAGCGGCTCTAAACGACAAAATGTTTAGTGTTGCGTTCATCGGCCTTGTTGAATACAACCTTGACCGTTTACAAAACCAAACTAACTTGTGGACGTTACTATCTGAACGACAGTCTAGTATTCCAAACTTAGAAGGCTTTCAACTTTATGTTTTAGAGCCTCAATCACGTTACAGTTTATTTTCAGGTAAAAAAGACTTATTTCCAGAGTTGCCTGCAGGAATCCAATACCAAAGCGGGGTTCTTACTGATGGCGTTAAATATGATGATCGCCACATTCAATGGCAAGTTGCTAATAGCGCGAGACAGCTAACACTGGGTAATATCGAAGGTTCTTTGCAAGCTTATGAAAATGCCTTGGACGTTTTTCGTGATGTGTACAATAAACGCAAAAGCACCCAAGTTGTTTTTGATAATTTATTCGAAAAGTATTACATCCTCGGCTTATTGACAACAAATGATAAAGCAAACATTTCTTTAGCGACAAAAATGCTAAAAAAATTAGAGAATGACACCGATCTTTCTATCCTCACTGCCTATGCAGAGACATTATCGACTGGAATCTTCAACTTTAGCCTACCGTTAAAAGCACTTGAAGATACGCCACTTAGCATTATTTTCTACACTCTGATTAAGTATTGGCTTGGACAAAAAGTCTCGGATGGGTCGCAGGAGATTTTAGAGGCACAGTATGAAAAAGCGAAATTTGGCGACTATCAATGGCTACAGGCGGAATATGCAAATGCACTAGGCCTATTTTCAGATGATCCATCCGACCGCGATGGCTATCAAAAAGAAGCCAATATACTCCACGATAATATAGGTACTAAGACACTGTTTGATCTTGTATCGCCACAAGCTGAATGGGAACGTGCTTTAAATGCAATGAATCAGTTGATATCAACACCCACTCAATCAGCTGAGTCCGAAGATGAAGAACGCATCGTTTGGATGTTAGAAGCTGACCGTTACAATGAATATACTCTAACACCAAAACTTCAAAAACTAACGGCAAAAGGTAATTGGTCAAAAGGTAGAAACATAGCACTTAAACGCCTAAAGAAAGAACAGCACGAGCTACCGCCATTAAGCGAGCAAGACCTAGATCTTGTGTCTGCCATATATGAACAGCCAGATTATGATGCTTACTATCATCGTGGGCCTCAATTCATATTCGACCTTAATTCTGCTTGGCCAAAACTTGTAGGGCATCCTCGATTATTTTGGGATGGCGCTCGAAACACACCTATCGAATTATCACAGAGTGATTTCGAATTACTGGTTAGTGAGGAAGGTGACAATCTACGTATAAGTTTTTATCCTCCTTTTGATGATTCAGAACAAAATAGTCAATATTTAATTCATAAAGAAACACCAACTCGCCTTTGTATTTATCAAAAAAATGAACAGGTTATGCGCCTAAGTGAAATTATATCTCAAGGCATAGTTATCCCTCGTGAAGCCGAGAAGAACTTGCGCGAAACGCTTAGCACCTTGGCTCCTATGATCAGTATACAATCTGATTTAGAAGGCGTGGTCGATGCAGAGGCTGTTGAAGCAGATTCTCGAATTCATGCTAATTTATTACCTTATGGCGATGGTTTGCGTGCCACACTTCGAGTAAAACCATTTGGCGAATTTGGCGCATACTTCCCTCCCGGTCATGGCAGAGCCAAACTTTCGGTTGAGTTTGAAGGTAAACGCTACGCAACAACTCGTGACCTAGAAAACGAGCAAGATCAATTAAACATATTGCTTCAACACAGCAGTATTTTAGGGGAGGAAGATGAGTTTAATGACGAGTACCTCCTAGAAGATCCGCAGGATTGTTTAGAGCTTTTAGAGCAACTACAAGCAGAGGAAGAAAACGTTATCGTTGCTTGGCCTGAAGGCGAAGTCATGCGTATTGCTTCTCGTTTTGATACCAATAATTTACGTTTAAGTATTAATAAAAGTGGCGATTGGTTTGAGCTTGATGGTTCTATCTCCACTGATCCAAGCCTCGTTTTATCCTTAAAGCAATTAATGGGATTAACACAGGGTAATAAAGGTCGCTTTGTTAAAATGGAAGATGGACAGTACATTTCTTTGTCGCATCAATTTAGAAAGAAACTTGATTCGATACATCGCTACGCCGAGCTTGATGGTGATACGACAAAAATTAGTGCGCTCGCATCACTGGCATTAGAAGAATTAACCGATACAGTTGGCGAATTAACGGTTGATGAAGCTTGGAAACAACAAATTCATAACATCAAAGAACTGGATGAACATAATCCCGAAGTACCCTCTACCTTACAAACTGAATTACGTGATTACCAAGTTGAAGGCTATCAATGGATGAGTCGCCTTGCAAAATGGGGGGTGGGTGCATGTTTAGCTGATGATATGGGTTTAGGTAAAACCGTTCAAACCATTGCTCTACTCCTCGAACGAGCAAGCCTTGGCCCTGTATTAGTGGTTGCACCAACATCCGTCAGTAATAACTGGGACTCAGAAATACGTAAGTTTGCGCCAACATTAAACCCTTATTTTTATCGTGAATCTGACAGACAAGCACTACTCGATAGTGCCGGTCAATTCGATGTGATTATTGCAAGCTATGGCTTACTTCAACAGGATGGTGATCAATTTATTGATAAACATTGGTCAACGATTGTCTTAGATGAAGCGCAGGCAATTAAGAATATCAATGCAAAACGTACTAAGATTGCACATAAGTTACAAGGTGATTATAAAGTTGTTACTACAGGTACGCCGATAGAAAACCACTTGGGTGAACTTTGGAGCCTATTTCGCTTTCTTAACCCTGGCCTTTTGGGTACACAACAGCAATTTATGCAAAGATTTATCTCGCCGATTGAAAAAGACAACGATGCGGATGCTCGTAATCACTTAAAACGTCTTATTCAGCCCTTCATTTTGCGACGCACCAAAACACAGGTGCTTGATGAATTACCACCAAAAACTGAAATCACCGTTGAAATACCATTATCCGAGGGTGAACGTTCATTGTATGAAGCAGTACGTAGTTCTGCACTAGAGTCTATTGCCAAAAACAAAAAAGGTGATCAACAAGGCGGGCATCATTTAAAAGTTTTAGCCGCAATTACTAAGCTACGACTCGCAAGTTGCCACCCTAAATTGGTAATGGATGACAGTACGCTATCAAGTAGCAAACTTGAGCACTTTGGGAAGCTTGTTGAAGAATTATTAGAAAATAATCACAAAGCCTTAGTCTTCAGCCAGTTCGTAAAATACCTATCCATTATTCGAAAATATTTAGATGAAAAAGGCATAAAGTACCAATATTTAGACGGAAGTACGCCAGTTGGAAAGAGAAAAGACCGGGTTGATGCTTTTCAAGATGGAGAGGGAGAGTTGTTTTTAATTAGCTTAAAAGCAGGTGGATCGGGATTAAACCTAACGGCTGCTGATTATGTTATTCATATGGATCCATGGTGGAATCCTGCCGTTGAGAACCAAGCATCAGACCGAGCACATCGAATAGGCCAAACTCGACCTGTAACAATTTATCGTTTAGTTGCTGAAAATACAATTGAACAAAAAATTGTTAAGTTACATCACCATAAACGTGAACTCGCTGATAGCTTACTGGAAGGCTCCGACATGAGTGGCTCAATGAGTGCAAACCAAATGCTAGAGCTAATGCGAGAAGTTTAGTTGATAATGTTATATGGTCGAGCAAAACTATAAGCTTTCCTCGATACACGTTTTCGCAAATTATCAAGCGTGTAATAAGGGATATCTACAGAAATACTATTAACTAACCATTTTGGCAGATTGCCTGCTGGATCAACAGTCATTTCGTACACCACTTTTATCAGGTTATCCTTAAGTGGTGTGAGAACCCACCTACCTGTCATTTTCTGAATGCGAACTAAATTACTTTTTAATGGTTGTAAGTCAGGTTTACTTGTTAGATTTATAATAACTCGCTTCGTTTTTTTATTCTGTAAAATAATTGATTGAACCACCATGTCCCTATTTTTTATTGGCCATGGCATTGAAGTAACTATATATTTATTTGCATGATTAGGGCTGTTTCTACTTAGCTCTTTTGCTGACTTACAATTGTGAAAAAGTTCAGTGTAGTGACTAGTATCATCAATAGCAGAAACTAGCTGTGTTAGCTTACCTTCTAAAATCATTGTACCTTTAAAGGACTTTAATTTAGCCGTTTGAGATTTACTCGTATAAACATCAATACCATTAAGTTGCTTACTGAGACTCCAATTGTCAGCAAAAATAGGTGTTTGTATAAACAAAGGAATTAACAAAACAGGTAGTAAAAATATCCTATTCATTTAGAGGTACGCATTTATGCTTTTTCATTGTACGCACTACAAAGAGGCAATTCGCTCAATCGACTTCTCCAAGTTTTCCATACTGGTTGCATAAGATAATCGTATGTGGCCTTCCAAACCAAAAGCGCTTCCAGGCACTAATGCAACACCTGTTTTGTCTAATAAATGCTCAGCTAACTGAGTGTCATTTTCTATCCCGTCAATTCGAGAAATTAAACCCTCAACATTTGGGAAACTGTAAAAAGTACCATCGGATGGTAAACATTTAACACCATCAATTTCATTGAGCCCTTTCACTACAAAATCATGGCGCTCACTAAAAGCCTTAATCATAGGAACTAAACAATTTTGGTCACCATTTAGCGCTGCTACAGCGGCATGTTGCGAGATAGAAGTTGGGTTTGACGTGCTTTGCCCTTGTACCTTTTTCATTGCTTTAATAAGTTCGCTTGGCCCTGCCGCATAACCAATACGCCAGCCTGTCATCGCATAGGCTTTTGATACCCCATTTAACACAACACAGCGATCATAGAGATCCGGTGTTGTGTTAAGTATATTCACAAACTCTTTCTCACCAAACAAAATATGTTCATACATATCATCAGTGGCCACAACAATATTGGGATACTTAAGTAACACTTTTCCTAATGCTTTCAACTCATCTTTTGAGTACATTACGCCCGTTGGATTAGAAGGACTGTTAATAAAGAAAAGTTTGGTTTTATCGGTAATGGCTGCTTCTAGTTTCTCTGCGGTTAGTTTGAAATTATCTTTCTGCCCCGCTTCAACAATGACGGGCTTACCACCCGCTAATAACACAATATCAGGATAAGACACCCAGTAAGGTGCTGGAATAATGACTTCATCCCCATCATTGAGTAGAGCCTGACATAAATTAGAGATACTTTGCTTACCACCACAAGATACTAAAACTTGCTCAGAGACGTAGTCAAAACCATTATCTCGCTTATACTTTTTTATGATAGCGTCTTTTAACTCAGGGATTCCATCAACTGCGGTATAGCCAGTTTTATTCGTTTTGATAGCATCAATACCTGCATCTTTAATAAAGTCAGGTGTGCCAAAATCAGGTTCTCCTACACCAAGGTTAATGACATCTCGCCCCTCTGCTTTAAGTTGAAGGGCTAAAGCACCGATCGCTAACGTTGGTGAAGGCTTGACACGTTGAATACGTTCTGATAATTGAATTGTCATGGATATTCCCAATATGATTTCCGCTAGTTGATGGATTGAAATATACTCTAACCACAGAATGAGTAAAGTAAATTAAACATGGAAATAAATTTTGATCTACATACTGAGTATGATCCTGCGGGTGATCAACCTACTGCGATAAAATCACTCGTCGATGGTTTAAATAATGGTCTAATGCATCAAACCCTGTTGGGTGTTACAGGCTCTGGTAAAACCTTTACCATGGCAAACATTATCGCTGAAACACAACGCCCAACCATAATCATGGCCCATAATAAAACGTTGGCTGCTCAGCTTTATGGCGAAATGAAAGAATTTTTTCCTAATAACTCGGTTGAATATTTTGTCTCTTACTATGATTATTATCAACCAGAAGCTTACGTTCCTGCCTCTGATGTTTATATAGAAAAAGATGCATCAATTAATGAGCATATTGAGCAAATGCGCCTTTCAGCGACTAAAGCAATGCTTGAAAGACCTGATACTATCGTCATTGCAACCGTATCTGCAATTTATGGGTTAGGTGATCCTCAACAATATTTAAGTATGATGTTGCACTTGGACCGAGGTGAAAAAACAGATCAGCGAACAATCATACATCGGCTTACTGAACTTCAATACACCAGAAATGATCTAGAATTATCGCGCGGAACATATCGAGTACGCGGAGACATCATTGATATTCATCCCGCTGACTCAGATATTGAAGCAGTACGGGTGGAGCTTTTTGATGATGAAATTGAGCAGTTAAGTTTTTTCGACCCGCTGACAGGTGAAGTGTTGCGCAGAGTGCCTCGGCTAACTGTTTATCCAAAAACACATTACGTTACACCACGAGAAATTATGTTGGCGGCTGTTGACAAAATAAAAGTGGAGTTGAGAGAGCGCCTAGAAGTTCTTTATGAGGAAAATCGATTAGTCGAAGCACAACGGCTAAAAGAGCGTACAAGATACGATATAGAAATGATCAACGAAGTGGGTTATTGCTCAGGAATAGAAAACTACTCTCGTTACTTATCTGGTCGCCCACCAGGGTCTCCACCTCCTTGTTTATTGGATTATTTACCTGAAAAAGCATTAGTTATCATTGACGAATCACATGTCAGTGTTCCTCAAATAGGTGCGATGTATAAAGGGGACTTCTCACGGAAAAGTAACTTAGTTGAATATGGTTTTAGATTACCCTCTGCTCTAGATAACCGTCCGTTACGTTTTGATGAATTTGAAAAACTTGTTCCTCAAGTCATTCACGTATCAGCCACACCTGGAAATTATGAAAACGAACATAGCGACAATGTCGCTGAACAGTTGGTTCGCCCTACTGGCCTACTCGACCCTGAAATAGAAATCCGCCCAGTCGTTACACAAGTCGATGATGTTATGTCTGAAATCAGTGAACGCGCCAAAAAAGACGAACGCGTATTAATCACCACGCTTACAAAACGAATGGCCGAAGACTTGACCGACTACCTTCTTGAACATGATATTCGAGTAAGGTACTTACATTCTGACATTGACACTGTTGAGCGTGTTGAAATAATTCGTGATTTACGGCTTGGTGAATTTGATGCATTGGTGGGGATAAACTTACTACGTGAAGGCCTAGATATGCCAGAGGTCTCATTAGTAGCAATACTTGATGCTGATAAAGAAGGTTTTCTCAGATCTGAACGTTCATTAATTCAAACCATCGGACGTGCTGCAAGAAATTCAAATGGCGAGGCTATTTTGTACGCAGATAGAATCACAAACTCAATGCAAAAAGCCATTGATGAAACAAAACGCAGGCGTGATATACAAGTCGCCCATAACAAAAAGCATAATATTATTCCTACCAGTATTCAAAAGAAAGTCACTGATATCATGGAGGGAGCATACGGTGGATCTATTCGTGGCAGGTCTGCTAAGAAACGAGATAAAGTTGCCGACGATTCTGCTGATTACTCAGCTATTCCAATGAATGAACTTGTAAAGAAAATCAGTAAACTTGAAAAGAAAATGTTCCAACATGCAAAAGATTTAGAGTTTGAAGAAGCCGCCAGTACAAGAGATGAAATATCTAGGTTACGAGAACAAATTTTATAGCTTTCCCCGTATATTAAATATTTCTTCTTGTTTAGAAATATTTAATATACATCGACTGTTCAGCTTAGAATCAGTATTCATCTGAGATAATCAAATAGATCTAAAATAATAATAATAATAACCATATGAATAATCTTTCTATAACTTTAGAGAGCACAGGTACGCTATCTAATTTATATAAGTCAGTTGATGATGCTCTAGAAGGTAAGCCAACGGCTTTGACTCTTCTAGTTGCAGCTGGAAATGATTATTCAAAAGAACTTCTTGATCCACTCCTGATGGGGCTAAAAATACCTGTATCAGGTGGTGTATTTCCACAAATTATCCACACTGATAAAATACTCTCAAAAGGAACAATTATTATAGGTTGGGATAAGCCTGTATCCATAACTAACTATAAAAATATAGAGAATACTGAATCAATAAAAGATTTAGTAGGTTCAATGCCAAATAAAAAAAGTGATGTATTGAGAGGCAAACACCTGATATTCATCGATGGATCAGTATCCAAGATTGAAGAGAACCTTGATGCACTCTACAAGAAAAAAGGTTTTCAAGTAACCTATGCAGGAAGCGTTGTTGGTTCTGCAATTGACAGCTCTAATCCTTGTATTATCAGTAATGACGGTTTACTTCGAAACACCATGCAAACTGTTGCTATTAGTTATAATGCTAAAACAACAGTAACACATGGTTGGAAGAAACAATCGGGCCCTCACCTTGTAACAAGTTCAGATCGAACTATTGTTCATTCAATTAACTTTGAACCAATTTCAGCTTTGTACAAAAAACACAATAAAGCTGAAGGTTCAAATGATGAAGATATGTCTAAGTTCATATCTTCATACCCCTTAGGTATTGAAAATTTGGATGGCGATTTATTACTAAGATACCCACTTCGCACAACAGAGGATTCAATTGAGTATATAGGGAATATTCCTGAGTATTCAAAAGTACATATATTAAGTGGCACACATGAAAGTGCAAGGGATGAAGTTGATAATGAATTGTACAGTTTAAAACTCAGAGATGAAAAGAATGTTGAAGCCACATTTATTTTTAGCTGTGTGCTTCGAGATGACAAAATGCAAAATGGAGAGTCAAAAGAAATAAAGATGTTAAATCAACATTTAGGGCACTCCAAACATATTATTGGGGCATTAACCTTAGGTGAGATAGCAACAAGTCAGCACAAACTATTACAACTACATAGTAAATCAATTGTCATTACACGTTTAGCAGGTGATGCATGAAAACCATAGACACTCTAAATATTGTAATGGTACAGCTTGAGTTATTTATGGCAGTGGGAAATTCTTTAAAATTAGATGAAATGCTTGAGAAGTTTTCAAACGTTGCAATTAAGTCTCTTAATGTTCCTTCAATTCACATCATACTAAAGGAGAATAGAAATCTAGAGAGTAAAAATCTAACCATTAGCTATCCTGTTATTACTGAGTCGCATTATGCAGTTTTCGATAGTAATTTCATGAACATTCCAAATAAAACTCAATTTGAAGACTGTATTACCACTAGTGATTCACACAACTATGTTTTTTCTATTGATCAAGTAGGTTATGTGATATTCGAACGATATGAGTCAGAACTACACCCGCATCTTGTGCAAGCCCTTGTACCGGTTGTTGAAAGACTGGGGAAAGCCTGTATCAACTGCTATCAGCATAATCAAATGATTCGAAATAACCTTAAATCAGAGTTATCAGAATCAAAGTTGAGTCTAGAAAAATCAAAACTACAAACAACCTTGAATGCGATCTCAAATGGCGTAATTACTCTTAACAGAGAGTTTGAAATATTATTTCTAAACCCCAAAGCTCAAGAATTCTTACAAGTAACGCATAAAGACTATAAAGACAAAAACCTCAAAGAATATTTTAAACTCTTTGATGATGAAAATAAAAAAGATGTTACATCTATCTTTTTTGAATATTTAGAACTCAAAGGAAAATGGGTAGATATTGTTCCTTTAACCTTAGAAACAGTATCAAACAAGCGACTTTCGATAGTTCTTAATGCTAAAGGTATCATTAACAACAATGGAGATGTTTCTAGCTACGTTATTGTTATCCAAGATGTTACACATACCTTGAAGATAGAGAATGAATTAAAATGGCAAGCGACACATGACCCACTGACTCACCTATTAAATCGAAGAGGTTTTGAAAACTACCTGCAAAAATTAATCTACAGGGATAATAAAAGCGCTCATGTCCTACTCTATCTTGATTTAGATCGTTTCAAAATTATAAATGATGTATGTGGCCACCAAGCTGGGGATATTTTACTTCAGCAAGTCTCTGAGATTATAAATAATGATATAAGAACAACGGATCTTTTATCTCGACTTGGTGGAGATGAATTTGGGGTTCTACTACATGATTGCAGTATTGAGTACGCACTAGATTTAGCTAATCGAATTAAACAGAGCATTGCAAAATATCGATTTTCTTGGGAAAAAAATCTTTTCAGTATTGGCGTAAGTATTGGCGTTTCAACCATTAATAACTTAACAGATGATATTGAAAAAATAATGATCCATGCTGATATGGCCTGCTATTCAGCAAAAGAAAACGGACGCAACCAAGTCTATATTGCTGATTATGATCAAGATGAATCAGCATCAAAGAAAATGAATACTAATTTTGTTAGCCTTGTTAATTCAGCAATTGAAGAAAACCGTTTAGTACTATATGGTCAACAAATTGAGCCAATAGATATAAGCAAAAATCCCAAAGGACATATTGAAGTATTACTGAGGATGTTTGACAAAGGGAAAATTGTGCCTCCTGATGCCTTTTTACCAATAGCCGAAAGATATGGAAAGATTCGTGATATTGATTTATGGGTCATTAATAAATCTTTTGAATATTTAACTGACAATAGTAATTTTCAAATCAATATTAACCTGTCTGGCGTTACTTTAAGTGATAGTAATGCTCTAGCCGATATTGTTGAAATAATTAAAAATAAAAGCAAACAAGCTAACAGGATTTGTTTTGAGATTACAGAGACCGCAGCGATATCAAACTTAGACCGTTGTGTTTCATTTATTAATGAATTACAAGCACTAGGGGTGTCGTTTGCACTTGATGATTTTGGAAGCGGGCTTTCATCTTTTAGTTATTTAAAACACTTACCTGTAAAATATCTAAAGATAGATGGGTCTTTCATTAAAGATATATGCAATAACAAAACAGACAAAATAGTCGTAGAATCTATTCATCGAACAGCAAAAGCGTTATCGATTAAAACAGTGGCTGAATATGTATCAAATGAAGAAATTTATGATTCTGTAAAAGATATTGGTATCGATTTTGCTCAAGGGTACAATATAGGAAAACCTCAAGAATTATCTAAACTGATAAAAGCTCTAGAATCACAAAACAAAACGACTCTAGCCGTTTATTGATGATAATAATACCTTATCAACCTGGTGGCCAATCTAAAGTACGTCCAGCTAATAGATGTAAGTGAACATGAAAAACAGTTTGTCCAGCAGCTTCACCACAGTTCATAACCGTACGATAGCCATCCTCTGAAAAACCTTCTTTTTTGGCAATATTTCTTGCAGCTATAAAAAGCTTTCCCATTGTCGTTGCATCTGCATCCTCGACAGAACTTATCATAGCAATATGCTTCTTAGGTATGATCAAATAATGAATAGGGGCAACAGGTGTAATATCTCTAAATGCATAAACATCATCATCTTCATATACTTTTTCAGAAGGTATTTCTCCTGCAATGATTTTACAAAATAAACAATCAGACATCAATTTGCTCCTACATTTCAATCAGCTTAAATTAATAACTTCGCCTTCCATCAAAGGCATGTGAAAGTGTACTACTATCTACATAGTCCAACTCACCACCCACAGGGACTCCATGCGCTATCCGAGTTGTTTTTACATTATATTTAGTCGCTATTTCACTGATATAATGTGCTGTAACTTCACCTTCAACTGTTGGGTTAGTCGCTAAAATGAGTTCTTGAATATCACCTTCAGACAAACGCTCTTCAAGAATATCCAAACCGATATCTTCTGGGCCAATACCATCAAGTGGAGATAACTTTCCCATTAACACAAAGTAATAGCCTCGATAAGCGGTAGCTTGTTCCACTGCCAACACATCAGATGGACTTTCAATGACGCAAAGAATATCCATATTACGAGATTTGTCCGAACAGATACGACAAATATCATGCTCAGTAAGTGTTCGACACTGCTGGCAATGACCAATATTCTCAATCGCATTACGCATTGCATCAGCAAGTAATAAGCCTTTCTCTTTATCGTGCTCCAAAAGATGAAAAGCCATACGTTGAGCCGTCCGTGCGCCCACACTGGGCAAGCACTTAAGCGCACTAACGAGTTCATTTAATAAAGAAGAGTCAGACATAATTAATAGCTGCCCAGTATGTTCATATTTTTCTTCTGATCAAGGCGATATTCTCGCACGGAGAATGTAAGCGTATAATAATACGTGACCATTCGAGTACGAGAATAATGCCGAGCAGAAGGGAAATATAAAGTCACTGGGTAGTTATTTAGAAGGGGAGTTTCATTCCTGGAGGTAAACTCATACCTTCCGTTACACCCGACATTCTATCTTTGCTTGTTTCAGCCATTTTATGCGCTGCATCATTAAACGCTGCTGCAACCAAGTCTTCTAACATTTCTTTGTCATCATCCTCTAATAAGCTGTTATCAATACTCACACGTTTACATTCGTGCGCACCATTAATTGTAATAGAAACTAATCCACCACCTGCTTCACCCGTGCTTTCCATATTTGCGATTTCTGCCTGCGCTTTTTGCATATCTTCCTGCATTTTTTGCGCTTGCTTCATCATTCCGCCTAATCCACCGCCTTTAAACATTTTCATTACCTATATTGAGTTTGTGTTTTGGTTTTACAGACCCCGGCACAACCTGTGCGCCAAAGCGATTTTGTAATTCGATTACAAATGGGTCCGATGCTATATTTTGTTCTGCTTGCTGTTGTTGCTCTTTAATCTTGCGCGTGCTTCGTTGTGCTGGCGTTTCAGTACCATTTTTTTGCTCTATGGTTGTTGTCGCAACAATGATATTAAGCTGTGTTTTCTCGCCAAAATATTCACACAAAGCCGTTTGAATAGTCTCTTGAGTAGACACTGCCAACAAGTCTTCACTGTTTTTTTCTAGTGTTAAAGAAATAATACCACTTTCTTGTTGATCTAACAGGCAGTGTTTAATTAATTCAGCCGCCCTTCCCTCTAAATTTAATTGAGGAATAATTTTATGCCATTCTGTTTCAGGCTTCACTGAAACTTTTGGGGTTGGCGTATCATCAATTATTGGCTTCGGTATTTCTGCAGTGACAGGTTCTTTTGCCGTACTTTGAGAGACGGGATTCTGTAACGCTTCTGGCAAAACATCCCATGGGGGCAGCTCTTCAACGTTATTCTGTGTAGTTTTCGAATAAGTGTTATTCGATTGAGAAGACTTTTGCTGTAATTGAACAGCAGGCTTATCCTCAGTCAGTCTTTTTTTTTTCGATATCCCGTTAGAAACTTGGTCGTCTGTCGTCCCTTTGCTCGGTGTATCAGATGAAAGCGTCATACCTTCACGCAAAGGTCTAAAAGACATCATCCTCAAGAGTAGCATTTCAAAACCACTGCGGATATCAGGCGAATAAGGTAAATCACGTCGACCTTGCAATGCAATTTGATAAAACAACTGCACTTCTTCTTTACTAAGAGTTTGAGCTATTTTTGTTATATTTTCATCATCTTGCTGCGCTTTTGGCACAACTTGCTTTACAGCAATTTGATGCAAGAGTGCAATCATCGCATCAGTTGCTGCTTCAAAATCGGGTGTAACACCAGATAAATCTTCAACCTGCGTTAAAATTGATTCGCCGTCGCCTTCTGAAACTGCCTTTAACAACGCTAACAGAGGCTCATGTGAAATCGTGCCCAGCATCTCACGAACATCGGCCTCTTTTAATTCATTATTACCAAAAGAAATGGATTGATCGAGTAAACTTAAACCATCTCGCATACTGCCATCTGCGGCACGTGCAATCAGTTTTAAAGAGGCATCATCAAACGGCACTTTTTCAGCCGATAAAATCGTGTTCATATGCCCAGAAATCATATCAACAGGCATACGCTTTAAGTTGAATTGCAAACAACGCGATAAAACCGTAACTGGCAATTTTTGCGGATCTGTCGTCGCAAATAAAAATTTAACGTGTGGAGGTGGCTCCTCCAAAGTTTTCAGCAAGGCATTGAAACTATGCCCGGTTAGCATGTGTACTTCATCGATCAGATACACTTTATATCGACCACGCGTAGGCGCATATTGAACATTGTCTAAAAGCTCACGGGTGTCTTCTACTTTTGTACGTGAAGCAGCATCAACTTCGATTAGGTCAACAAAATTACCCGTTACAATTTCTTTGCAGGTATTACACTCACCACATGGCTCAGAGGTCACACCCGTTTCACAGTTAAGGCATTTTGCTAAGATTCGAGCAATCGTCGTTTTACCTACACCGCGTGTACCCGTAAACAAATAGGCGTGATGTAATTGATCGTTATCAAGCGCATTCACAAGCGCACGTAACACGTGTTCTTGTCCAACCATCTCTTTAAAATTCTGTGGTCGCCATTTTCTGGCTAAAACTTGATAACTCATAATGAAATCATAACAGAGAAACTTGACTATACCTCCTTGTTTTTAATGAACTTACCATTTTGTTGTTTAAAATGGATAATTCAATTATTAGAGCGTTAGCCGTTTATCTTTTTATACCGTTGTTTCAACTTGGTTACTAAAAATATAATCAACATAACGGTCGATCAGATGGTCACTAAAATGATCAATTTCACGCCTCTTTAGCCCCATCATAAAACCTTTCCAAGTATCTGCACTGCGTTGAACTTTATTTAAATCTTTTAAAATGCCTTTTGAGTTTAAATACATTTCCTTACCAGAATGGCGGTAGCCCAACCAAGCTGGCGGTGTATGTGTCACAATATCGTTATTGTTTACCCAGCGGTAATAATCAATTGTGGCATGATTGATATATCGTTTTGTACCAACGCGTGGGCTACCAAAGGTGTGTACTTGTTCAGGTGTTGTTTTAATATTTGATAACAAACAACGTCCTGCACAAATTGACGCCATCGCCCCACCTAACGAATGACCCGTAAACCACAAGTTTTTCGCTAAGTTTTTATTATTAGATGCCAGCATCTCTTCAATCAGCGGCCAAATATCATCCACTTCTTTTTTAAAGCCACGATGAACCCGCCCCACTGTTTCTGCCAAGGCTTTGGTTGCATCAAGATCTGCTTTTACATCATTCCATTCATTGGGCTCTGTGCCACGAAAGGCAATTACGATGTCTGTATCATTTGAAAAAGCATAGGCCTGTGAACCATCGTTATTGTAAAAAACAGTTTTATTAAAGCCCAAACGTTTGGCAGCTTTCTCTGTTTGCTTTGGCACTAAATAAGCAATCATTGATAATTCAGCAAATAATAAAGCACGCTCCAAAAGCGTAAATGAATGAATATTATGTTCCTTGCTAGAATCACAAGGTTTTGAGCGCAACGTTATCTCTATCGCTGTTTGGTCTGCAATTGGTTGTTGGATATTTTCCATACGTTTAAACAAAGACCTTTGCTAAAAAACGTAGGTCTGACCTTATTAAAAAAGAATAGAAATTATATACACCCCCCGCCTTTTTTAAACTTTTTTTACATCCCATTTCACAATAACATCATGTTCAACACTGCTTAAATACATCTCATCATCCTGAATATTGCATTGTAAATCCATTTTACGTTGAACCAAGGCTTCAACACCTTCAGCCTCAATATGTACAAGACGAAGGTTATTATAACGTGCAAGCTTCGCTTTTTGCTGGTCCCACCACACCTTTGCTTTGCCTTGACTATAGGTGTAAATAATGACTTGCTGGGCGCGTCCACACGCTTTCTTAATTCGCTTTTCATCCACTTGGCCAAAGTCTATCCACAGTTCTATCTCATCCGTTAGTGACTTAACCCAAAGTTCAGGCTCATCATCTGCACAAAGGCCTTTTGTAAAACTGAGCTGTTTTTGCGCGTTTAATGCAAAGGCAATCACACGCATCATAAAACGTAAATCAGTTTCAGATGGGTGTTGTGCGATGACTAAATCGTGTGATTGATAATAATGCCGATCCATATTGGCAATATTGAGTTGGACTTTATTTATCGTTGCGCTAATTGCCATGTTATTGGGTACCTTGTAGTAAGTATCGGTGTATTTTACCGTAAATAGTGAAGGAGAGACTAATCAAGGAAGTTCTGATTAAGGAGAGACTGATTAAGTCGATTATAATTTAGCGCAGAAAAAACTGTCGCTATTTTTCACGAAGTGAGACGTA